>JAMXBC010000073.1:0-53566 GCA_024138005.1 Lumnitzera racemosa
TTCCAAATCAATACTTTTGGGTATTAACCGATGAAAAAATCTGTTCTATTTTTTAAAGTCAAAACACTATAATCCAAAAATTGGGAAGAAAAGCTGAAGTAGTCAATATTTTTTTTTATGCTATAGTTTGGCTAAGCACTTTCATAAAAATTATCTTTGACTTGCTTTTCTATAATCAAAATCTTGATCATTGTCTTTTGTAACATTTTTTTTATCACAAATAAAAAAAAATTTTGCTCCATTTTATGTTGAAAACGTAAAAGACAAAACGGAAAAATTTAATAGAATAAATCAAAAAATTTAAAGATCTGTAAATTTTTATTTTATAAAATTTGAACCATTCCTACTTGGAGAAAAATTTTTATTTAGCTATATATTTTTCAATCAAAAATAATTAATTAAAAGATTTATTAAATATTTTTGGAGAAAAATATAATATAAATATTTATATATATATAAAAAGACTCTTTCACTTGGGGGGGTGCAGTTGACCCATTTGACTAAGTCAACAAACCCTTCAGTGTGTTGGCTGTCCCTTTGCGATTTATGTACGGGTTTCATGGGGCCTTTTATTTTTTTTTTTTTTATCTTTCTTCCTCATAGTTGATAATTATACACAATTCGACCTCCTAATTATTTCTAGAATCCTTAACGTTGCCAAAAACAAAATAAATACATAAGAAAAGAAGAAAAAAAAGGGGGCATTTAGTAAAATCTGTCAGCTAAAGTTGTAATAAAAATTTTAGGGGTCCAAATAAAAGCAAAAAATTTTACCCATAAACAATCACACGTTTTTTTGATGAGCGGTTGCGAGTTGGAGCTTGAGTGAAAAGCATATTTATCCACTATCAAAAACAAATGTAGTTGTATTTACGTATTTTTAATCATAAGAAATCTTTTCATATTAATCTAAAAGTTTTCAATAGTTAAGGGTAGTTTTTTGTAATAATAACAGCGAAAAATGGATGAGTTTTTGAAAGGAATTATATCATTTAATACCACATTCAAAAATATTGAACAAACAAACAAAAAACACTAATTTTTTTAAAAATTAACTAAAAAATTTTAAAATTTTTTTTAAATAAGAATCGCCACCCTAAGTACAATTACTTCCACAATCCCTTAAGGCTTTTTTTACCATAGGGGAAATATATTTTCTAGACATTTTTTTAAACATTTAAAAAAATTTTGATATTAAATCTAAAAACTATCAAAAGTTTAAGTAAATTGTAAAATATAAGTGAAAAAAAGATAAGTTTTTTTTAAAAATGCTAATAAAAACAAAAACTTAAATATAAAATTTTTAAACTAGAAGTTGTAAAAACTAAGTCTAAAACACTATTATTTATTTTAAACATTTGTCGAAAATTTTAAATTTATATAAATAAATATTTACTATAATGAACCCTTATAAACTAGTATCAAATTTTTTTCACAATCCAGTGTTGAATTAGAGAAAGTATTTTTATTCGATATTACATGCTACACATTAAAACACGTATATTATGTAAATTTTAAATTAAAATTTGAATAATTATATTTTAAGTAATTTTGTTTTTACTTTTTTTTTTTTACTTGTATTCATATCTTTTATATTATCATAATATTACCGAAACAAATGAGTTTTACTTAGCATAGACCAACATCCATCATGGACATAAGGGTAGCCTTACTTTACTTCAAAAACCTTGTAAAAAATTCATTACTTAAGGTGGTTGTTTTCAAGGGGGAAAATTTAGTGCATGATCCGTCAAGGAATTGCAATTTATAGTCTCCATTAAACAGGTGATGCATGAATCGGGCAGATGATGACACACGAGCTTGTAAATAGATACAAAACACTGTGAAGATCACGTGCATCACACAAAACAGTAAGACTTTCACACTAATTTTTATATTTAGCGGACATATTTATCAGTCGTTGATTAATATTTTTTGTTTCGCAACTTTGGCGAAAGTAGGAGAGCTAGTTGTATATTCAAACAGGTATCCCGTCCTCATCCCGGGAAGCGGGGTCAATGACAGTGGCTCCAGCTTTTTCTAAATGGAAAAGGTGCACACATCTCTACCGTTAAATTTGAAAGAATGTCACATCTTTGAAGACATTATTTTTTGAAATGGATATGCACAAAAATAGTTTTTTCAACTTTTTAGAACTTCATTTTATTTTATTTGTCCCTATTTTGAGCTTTCTAATCTTAATGTGGACAAATAAATTTTTTATTATTAACCCGCAAAGTCTTTTTGGACTAGTATTAAAGAAAAAAGAATATAAAAAAGATATTACTAGACTTTCACAAGCTTTTGAACCTGAATCCTCGAAATTTCACCGCTGTTCGCAAATTTTTATTGTTTTTATGCTTGAGTAATCAAATTTTTATTGTTTTTCTTTGTTTAATTATTAGGATTGAAATTTTTTTTATGTTTTCAATTTTATACACATCACATATGTTAATGGAAAAAGGTAATTATATTAACCATAATGATTCTTGGATTCATCTGAAATTGAGGATTCAAATAAATTTTTTTTTAATAAAAGGTATCTTCTAGGGGCGCAAAATTGTTTCGTGTTTTTTTTTTTTAATCGTATTTTTCAAAATATTCTTACAAAAGTACCATACAGTGAGTAGACGAAAAATGAGGAGTTTCTATCGAGCAAGGGAGGGAAGGGAAGAGAAAGGTAAAAAGATTCACATTAATAATAGGTTATGCCTTTTTTTTAAGTATGGTTAGTACAAATGCTATTTAAATATATTATTAATAATAATATATTTAGAAACTCTTATATTAAAATTTTATTAAAAATTTATATACAATTAATTTATTTATATTACATGTTAAATCATTAAAATCTTTTTAAAATGACAACACTTTAATGTTCCCGTTTCAAATCGTCAAAGAGGCACAAAAAATTAAAAAAGTTTAAAAAAGAAAAAAAAAGAAAAGAAAAACTGCTACATCAAACAAATGAAACAAAGAAGTCGCTAGGACTAACATTCACTGTTTCGAAAGGTCTTAATTTAATTATTGTACCTACTGAAATGTTTATTAGAAATTTATTACATAAATTTAGAGTGTCAAGACTTTTATAATATAATTAGAGTTGGTAATTTGGACTTGATTAGATAGATACAGATATAGCACAATATTTAAATTTTAAAAAGGTTATTGTATGAAAAAAATTTGATATGGACATAAATAGAACAAACGTATTTAAACATGGGTTTAAAATTTGTGTTTAGGTTTTGATCAAGCTTCGGGTCAAACTTTTAGATCTAGACACATACTAATATTCTTTATATTTGGGATTTTGTTGTAAAAGTCGTTTCTTACTAAATCAATATCTCAATTAATGGTATGTGATTTACTACTTTTAACTATATATTTTTTTCTTATAATCGTAGTTTAAATGTACAAAAACTTACAAATTAATATATATGTCAAGCTTGGTTTTTTCTTCCTGGTTTTTATAAATAATTTTTTCTTTAAACTGATCAGTATTAAACCATACCTGTTTAATATTGACCTTCGACTAAAAAAAAAAAAACAAAAAATAGGTTCTTTTTAAATTTTAGAAACACTTTGGAGTCGTTACTGACTGGAGTTGGAAAAAAAAGTTAAATTATTATTAATTAGATGGATTAATTATAATTTAGCTATCGTCTTTACAATTAAACCAATTTTGTAAACGGTTTTAGAAACCAAAGAATAGAGTCAGAAGGTTAGGATTTTTAAACTTTTTTGGGGTACCATTAACTTTCCAATTTTTGATCTATCTTGTAAAACTCACCTTTCAAATACCATTCTTAAAAAAGAAAACGAAATTTAATCATCGATTAAAAATTGCAAACAATTAACGCTAAAGTGGAAAATGATTTTTCTTTTTTTTTTTTTTCCTTTTTTACTATTGTCCCATAGGTGTTTACATTCTTACTATTTAGATAAAACATATGTAGTTTTTACTAAAACTTTAGTAGGTGAGTTGTTTTAACTTTAAAACTAATTAGATTATATTTTTAAAAATTTAAAAAAAAAAAGAGGGGGAAAAAAAAAAATTTAAAAAAAAAATTTTTTTTTTTTTTTTTAAAAAAATTTTTTTTTTAAAAAAAGAAAAAATTTTTTAAAAAAAAAAGGGGGGGGGGTTTTTTTGGTTGGGGGTTTTTTTTTTTAAAAAATTTTTTTTTTTGGATTTAAATTTTTTTTTTTAAAAAAAATTTTTTTTTTTGGGGGTTTTTTTTTTTTTTTTTTTTTTTAAAAATTTAAAAATTCCAAAAAATTTTTTTAAAAAATTTTAAAAAATTTTTTTTTTTTTAAAAATTTTTTTAAAGGGAACCTTTTTAAAAAAACCCCCTTTTTTTACCCGAAAAAAAAAAAAAAAACCCCCTTTTTTTTCCCCCAAACCGGCCCCGGGGGAAAAAAAAAATTTTTAAAAAAAAAAAATTTTTTGCCAACCCAAATTTTAAAAAATTTTTTAAGGTTTTAAAAAAACCAAAAAATTAAATTTTTTTAAAAAAAAACCCTTTTTTTTTTTTAAATTTTGGGTTTAAATTTTAAAAACCCCCAAAAAAAAAAAAATTTTTTTTTTTAAAAATTTTTAAAAAAAAATATTTTTTTTTTTTTTCCGTTTTTTTTAATTTTTGGGGGGGAAATTTTTTTTTTTTTTTTTAAAAAAAAAAAAAAAAAAATTTTTTAAAAAAAAAATTTTTAAAAAAAAAATTTTTTTTTTTTTAAAAAAAAAAGGCCGGTTTTTTTTAAAAAATTTTTTTTAAAAAAAATTTTTGGAAAAATAAAAAAGGGCCTTTAAAAAAAATTTTTTAAAAAAAATTTTTTTTTTTTTTAAAAAAAAATTTTTTTTTTTTTTTTTCCCCCCAAAAAAGGGAAAACAAAAATTTTTTTTTAATTTTTTTTCTTTTTTTTTTTTTTTTTTTTTTTTTTTTTTTTCAAAAGGAAAAAAAATAGAAAAAAAAAAACCCCCCAAAAAAAAATTTTTTTTTTTCAAAAAAACTTTTTTCCTTTTTTAAAGCCAATTTAAAAAAAAATTTTTAAAAAAAAAAATTAAAGGGGGGAAAAAAAAAATTTTTTTTTGGTTTTGGGTTTTAAAAAAAAATTGGGAAAAATTTGGGGGGGAAAAAAAATTTAAAAGGGTTTTTTGGGGGAAAAAAAAAAAGGGGGTTTTTAAAAAAAAATTTTAAAAAAAACAATTTTTAAAAAGGGGGGGAAAACCAAAAAAAAAAATTTTTAAAAAAAAAATTTTTTTTTTTTTTTAAAAAAAAAACCCTTTTTTTTAAGGGAAAAAAAAAAAAAAATTTGGAAATTAAAATTTCCCAAAAAAAAAAAAAAAACCAAAATTTTTCCCCTTTTTTTCCCTTTTTTAAAAAAACCCCCAAAAAGGGGGGGGTTTTCCCCCAAAAAAAACCCTTTTAAAATTTTTTAAAAAAAAAAAAAATTTTTGGGTTTTTTGAAAATGGCCCTTTTTTTTTTGGGGGCCCCTTTTTTCCCAAAAAAAAAACAAAAAAAATTAAGTTGGGGAAAAAAAAGGGGAAAAAAAAAAAAATTTAAAGGGGGGGAATTTCCAAAAAAAAAAAAACCCCCCTCCCCCCCCCCCCCAAAAACCCCAAACCCCCCCCCCCCCCCCCCTTTTTTTTTACCTTTTTTTTTAAAAAAAAACCCCCTTTTTTTCCCTTTTTGGTTTTTTTTTTTTAATTTTTTAAAAAAAAAAAAAAAAATTTTCCCACCCAAAAATTTTTTGAGGGTTTTTTAAAAAAAAAAAAAATTTTTTTAAAAAAAAAAAAAATTTTTTTCCCCAAAACCCCCCCCCAAAAAAAAAAAAAAAAAATTTTAAAAAATTTTCCCCCCCTTTTTAAAAAAAAAAACCCCCCCCTTTTTTTTTTAAAAAATTTTTTTTTTAAAAATTAAAAATTTTTTTCCAAAAAACCCCCCCCCCAAAAATTTTTTTTTTTTTCCCTTTTTAAAAATTTTTTTTTGGGGGGTTTTTTTTTTTTTTTTTTTTTTTTTTTTTTTTTTTTTTTATTTTCCCCTTTTTTTTTTTTTAAAAAAAAAAAAAAAAATTTTTTTTTTTTATTTTTCCCCCCCCCTTTTTTTTTTTTGGGAAAAAAAAAAAAAAAAAAGGGCAAATTTTTTTTTTAAAAAAAAAAAATTTTAAAAAATTTTTTTTTAAATTTAAATTTTTATTAAAAAAAAGGGGGAAAAAAAAGGGGAAAATTATTTAAAATTTAAAAAGGGGGCCAAAAAAAAATTTTTAAAAAACCCCCCTTTTAAAAATTTTCCCCAAAAAAAACCCGGGGGAAAAAAAAAAATTTTTAAAAAAAGAAATTTTTTTTGGGGTTTTTAAAAAAACCCCCATTCCTTAAAGTTTTCATAAAAGGGTTTTAATTTCATCTCAAATGGCTGGGTCAAAACCCGTTTTCGGGGGACCAAGATTAAAAAATTTTAAGATAAGGAAAAAGCCATACCTATTTTGGTTTTAAAGGGGTATGAGGATTTTAGGCTCCAAATGTTTAAAGAGGTGTATATGATTGATGTTTTGAAAAAAAATTAAAAACTAAAATTAAAAAGGGGCTGGGTTTCCCTAGGGGCTTAGTTACATCCCAAACTCTAAGGGAAGAGTTAAAAAAATTAAACGGGGGAAAAAGGGTGACAATTGTATACGCCTAAATGCCCTTCCTACCATTGTTAAAAGCCCTTCACCCTAGTTGGTCCAAATTTTTAAAGCCTGCAAAGAAGATACCTCTAAAATAATAAAAAATAGCTCCTCCAAATAAGTCCCAACACCTAAATAATTGGTTCTTCTTTCCTATGAATACAAAAGTTTCTCTGGGGAAAAGGATAATTTACAATTTAGAAATTTTGTAGATTTTTTGAAATTTAATTACCTTTATTCTAAAAAATATTGTACCCCAAAGGGAATTTTCCCTTTTTAAGTAAGAATCGGGTTCCTTTCTCTTCACTTTTTTCCTTTTCTTCCCACCCCTTTCCCTTTTGCATGCTTTTTCCCAAAGCCCAAAAGGCTTCGAAAAAAAAGGAAAAGGATCCCTTTAAAGGTAGATAAGGGGATGAAAATATTGACAAATTTTTTTGTCCTAATTAGGTTATTTGTCAAGAGTGATGTCAATAACAACAGGGGAATGAAAAAGGAAAGTCGGCAAATTTAAAATGAGTAAAATTTCTATTGTTTAAGCCAACTAAAAACAGTTAATTTTGGGGACTATGAAAACCCCCCAAGCTTTAAAAAATTTGGGGGCCCAATTTTAAAAGAACAAAAAGAAAAATGATCCCACTACTTTTAAATTTCCCAAGATGTATTTTTATGGTCTTACGAAAAAAAAAATCCCCAGATTAGATCCTTTAATCTGGTCCACTTCTTACCCATACAAGGGGATACCCAAAACCAAAGCAAAAAAAGGGTTTAAAGGGGTTTCCAATGGGATGTCTTTTTTAAAAATTAAGGAAGAATAAGAAAGTTAAAAAGGGGAGGCCCGATCTCTTTGGGAGGTATCTGATTATCCTAAGTGGCTACCCAAACATTGTGCCATATGACAAAAAATGGAAAAGCAAGTATGTGAAATTTTTTTCCAAAACCCAACAACAAAGCAACCCAAAGAAAAATTTCCCCATTTCCCCCATATCGATGTCTTACCCGATAAAAAAAGTCGAAAAACCATCTTTTCATTCATGGAGGGTTCTTTAGTTTTAATTAAATTTAAAGCCCTAAAGAACAAAAAACTAAGATTTACTACATTTATTACAACTTAGGGACATTTTGCTATAAATTAATCCCTTTTGGACTTAAAAATGTTGGGGGTAACTTCCCAAAAAGGACCATGGTTGCAATTTTCAAGACATATCAAAAAGAAGTTGGGGGTATATTTGTTAAATGATTGAAAAACCTAATAAAAGAAAAAATCATGGGGGATAATTTGGGGAGATTGTTTGATAATTTAAAGAAAACCCCAAAATAAAGCTTAACCTAGAGAATTTTTCCCTTCGAAGTGTTTTTGGGGAAATTTTATTTTCAAATAAACCCAAAGGGGGTTTGAGCAGACCTCGAAAAAAGCCCAAACAATAGTCACTTCCCCCCCTCTATGTAACTCAAGGGATCAGGGGCTTTTAGTTTTTTTAAAAACACATACCCCAAATTTATATTAAATTCATAGCCCAATTGACATCCCTTTTTTTAATTTTTTAAAAAAAGAAGGGCTAAGATAAACTGGTATAAAAAAGGCAAGCAATTTTCACAACATCAAAGAGTACCTAATGAACCCTTTTAATTTTATAGTTTCCCAAAAAAAAAACCCCCTTTAAGGAAGCCTTTATTTCTATCCCTGACAATCTTACTAGAACCCAATAGGGTCTATGCCCCCCCCAAAAAGGTTTTTTTAAAGGGAAGGAACGACCCAAATAAATTATTGAGTAAAAAATTTTACAAAAGGGGGAATAAAAATTTTTAAAAGTTTTAAAGAACTTGTTGTGCTTTTGTTAGGGAATGCATAACTCAAATAATTTATGCCCCTATTTCCAGTTTGAAAATTTTTTTAATTAGCATGATTTCCCCTTTAAATAATTTTGGGAACAAATCGGGCCCTTTTTGGCATAAACTCAAAAATTTGGGAAAAAGTTACTATCAGAAAATTTTAATTTAAATTTCATGAATGGGAAATTTTTAAGGGGGTAAGCCCCTAGCAAAAACAATTAGTGGAGAATCTCTTTTACAATACCCCTAAGGGTAAAGTCAATTTCCTCGATGAAAACATCTTAGCATTAAAGGGAATTTTTTATAAAGGAGAAGATGATGAACCCTCGAAATGAAAGATGTTCCCTTTGATGGGGGAAATAACATATCTGGGTGTAAAATTTGGGGTAATATTGATATCTCTTTAAGTTAAGCAATTTAAATTTGTAGCGTTTAAAGGGTCGTTTTCCCATTAAACAATAATATCCCCTGATATGAAAATTTGCATTATGAGACCTAAAAGGCTCCAAAAAAATATATTTAAGAATTAGAAGGAAATGAAAACTCTTCACTCATTTTTGGCCCTAAGTTCAAAGAGAATAAAAGGGAAAAAGATCCAAAAACTAGTCCCTTTATCACTAATACTTGACAAAAATTAAATGGAGAAATTCAAAAAATCACTTTAAAATCATGTACTAAAACTTGGGAATAAAATTACCGATCCCATTACCCACTTTAGCATCTTACCCCAAATATCTAGTGGATTCCGAAATTTCACCCCCTCGCTTTTAAAAATTGAAGAAAGCTTCCCTTTCTTTTTAGAAATTTTAAAAAGGTATGAATAAAAAAAGGGGCCAGGGAAAAAAAAAATTTAATGAAATTTTCCTACAAAAATGCATATCCCTTTAAAGGGGTTGAGAAAAAGGATAAAAGGATGATAAAAGGTTTGGGCTACCCAGTTTTTAATAAAGATCCATTTTGTATTGACAATCTTTTGGCAATAAACTTTTAAAGTGTATGGTTAAAAGGTTGGATGTTTATGAAAAAAATACATAAGGGGTATATTTGCCTTCACATGAAACAGGGTTTCTGCTACTAAGAAAAAAATTAGACTAGTGTACTACCGGGCAACATTTGAGGGTTAAATTTCATAAAAACCCTTTTGGCATTGTCATTTTATAAGTTTATGCAAAAAAGATAAATGCCACGCCTCAAGAATTTTTTAAAAACCCCATGCAGTATCGTACCCTTTTTTAAAAGGGGGAAAAAGATATCAAATTTGTGGGGTTACTCTAAAAGCACTAATGTGTATCGTTTTATATATCGCCACGATTACTTTAGAAGTGGGTTAAAGCCTAATTTCCCATTCAAGTATCAATAAAGGGTAGTACTTAAGTTCATCAAAAGAATATCTTGGGGTCAATACGGGGCCTAGAAACAATTTATCAAACCGGGGAAAAAAGGGATTTATCCCTTAAAAATAACTTATATTAAGTTCTGGGTAATAGTTTTTAAGATCTTTGTAAAAACCTTTTACCCTATCATCCCAAATGAATAAAGCCCTTGAAAACAGCCAATAAAAAACCCTCAAAAGAATCATAAAAAAAAAGGTTTTAAAATAAAATAATGGGTTTTTTTTGTTTAAAAACCCCAAAAAAATTTTAATTTCCCCCGCCCCCCCTTTTTTTTTACTAATTTTACCCCAAAGGGAAACCTTTCCCTTTTTGTATAAAAAAACCTAATTAAAAAATTTTTGGGGGGCCTCGTAACAATTTTTTTAGAAAGGTTTGAAACCTTTCATAAACTAAACAAAGAATTCGCTTTTAAAAAATCAAACCCAAATTTAAAAAGTGGTTGTTTATAAAGATTCCCCCTTTTCAAACTTGGGAAAAATTTTCTCCCAAAAAAACCCTAAATTTAAAAAATTAAAAAATTTAAGGGGGGGAAAAACAATATTTAAAATATAAAATTTCAAAAAATTTTACTTCCTTGGCAATGGGTTTTTATTAAAAGGAAATTGTATTTAATGAGGGTATTTTTTTTAACAAATTTTACATTGAATTTAATTGATAATTTCCAAAATTTTAACCCCCCCTTTTTTTTTAATAACCCTTCCCCAAAAAAAAAATTTTTTTTAAAAAAAATTAATTAAAACCTTTTAAAAACTTTTTTTTTGCCCCCCTTTAAAAATTTTTTGGGTTTTTTTTGGGGGGAAAAAAACCCCAAACTCATTTAGACAAATTTTTATAAAAAGGTTTTGATTTTTAAAAAAATTAACAAAATGAAAAAAAAAAATTTTTCCCAGGGGTTTAATTTCCAATCCTTTAAAAAATCAACTAAACAAAACATTTTGCCCAAATAAAATTAATTTTTGGGGGAAAAATTTTGGGGAAAAATTTTAAAAATTTAAATTTTTGGGGTATTATAAACAGGAAGTTTTTAAATTTTTGTTTTTTTTTCATTCAAATTTAACTTTAAACCATTTTTAAATTTTTTTCCCTAACAAACTTTTGAGCTGCCCAAAAGGGTCTCACCTTTAACATTTTTTGGGTACAGGGCCCAACCTTTGGGGGCGTTGTCTTAACTAAATCTCTTTTAAAATTCTTTTAGTAAGTTTAAAAATTCGTTTCCTTTGAGCAACCCATTTAGGGGTTTCCCCTTCCCCAATTTGAAATTTTACCCATTAAAGGGCTTCGTTTAAAACATTTTTTTAACAACCCTATGTTTCTTTTAGAAAGGCCTACTGGGCACTTCTCTTCATTAAATTTCCCTAAAAAAACCCCAATGGGGTTTTCTCTTTACTAATTCCTTTAGCGACCATTAGGCACTTTTTTTTAAACCAAATTTTCCCTTAAACGACCTATGGGGATCTTCTCTTCAATGTTTCCCCTTTTAGTGACCCATAACACTTCCCCAAGCCAATTTCGATCAAAAAATTCATAGGTTTGGTTTCCCCTTTAAACAATTCCCCCTTGGGCAACTCATAAGGCATTTCCCTCTTCATCAATTCCTTTTAGCGTGCCCAAAAGGGCGCTTCTCCACCCAATTTCTCAAAATTTGGTTTGGGGGCCTTTGATTCCCTTTTTAAATGAGCTCATTAGGCTTTTTTTTTTTACAAATTTTCCTCAAGCAAGCCCATAAGGTCTTCCCCTTTATAAAATTTCCTTTTGGTGACCCCAAAAAGGGCCCCCCCTTTTGTTCACCCTTTTTCCCTTTAAACGGCCCATAAGGGGGAATTTTCCTTTTAAATTTAATTTGGGGTTGCAAAATCCCTAAAACGTACCTATTTAAATAAGTGGGTTAAAAGGGGTATGACTAATTTTCTAAATCAATTCCAATTTAAAGGGTTGCTACCCCCAAAAAAAATTCTCCTCCCTTTGGGTTTTTGTGAGCTTAAAAAAAAGCAAGACGGGTTTTTCAAAATCGATTCCCTTAAGATTACTATTTCCTTCAAGGATTACATGCAAAGTTAGTGAGCTAAAAAGAGAAAATGGGTTTTCCCAAATAAATTTTCAAATTTAAAGGGTTTTCTAGCCCCTTTTAGATACATTCTCTGGGTTAGTAAGCTCAAAAAAGCAGGACTGGGTTTTTTAAAATTTAAATTGTTTAAAAACTGCTTATAAAAATTTTCTGAAGAACTTTTTGTGACTTTTTAGAAGATTGAATCTAATCACGTTTTTTTGTCAACAAAAATTTTTATTTAAGTTTTTTTTGACTTTTTGAATTTTTCCCTCTTTTATATTGAATTTTTCAAGGGCAAAAATTTCTAAAGAAATTTCATTTCCCCATATTTCCCCCAAACTTTTGGTTACTTAAGAAAATTTCTTGGATTTTTTTTAGAAGATTTTGGCCATTTAAAATTCAAAAAAAAACTCCCCTTTAAATCTTTTTTAGTTAAATTTTCCCAATCAATATGAAACTACCCTAAATTTTGATTTGAATTTAAAAACTATGCTTTTTTTACAACTTTCGAAAAAAGCCTAAAATGTTAAAAATTTTTAAAACCCACAAAATCTAAAAAACCCCTTACCCTTATCCATTCTTATCAATTTTAAATTTTTAAGAAAATTATATTTTCGTTAAAATTTTTCCCCAAAGGGAATCAAAATTTTCCCTTTTGAGGGGGTAAGCCTTATTGAATTTTGAGTTTAAATAAATTAAAATTCAACGCAATCAGATCAACTTTTTAAATGCCCTTTTAAAAAAATAATAGTTTTCTTTTTTTAATCTTTAAACAATTTATGAAAGTGTTGTCCCAAATCTTCTTAAAAAAATTTTCCCTAAAACACTTTTTGAAGTTTTTTCAAACAAATTTTCTTTTTTAAATAAATTTAAAAACCCTTTCTAATAAATTTTTGAATGAAATAAATTTTTGAAAATTTGAATTTTTTAAAGAACTTTGTAAAACCCTTTAAAACACTTTTTTTTTCATTAGTTTTTCCTTTTTCTTTTGTTATCTTTTAAAAAACCCCCCCTATAGAATATCTAACAGTTTTAGTTTAATTTTGGCAAACCCCTTAAGAGACCCCACTCATTGGGGTTAATGAGTTAAACAAGACAAAACCCATTTTTTTAAAAATGGGAATCTAGTTTAAAGGGTTACTAGTCCTCTAAAAAAAACCCCTCTCACCTAGGTTAGTGAGCTCAAAAGACAAAACCCCAATTTTCCAAATCGATTCCCCAAAATTTAAGGTGACGAAAAATGCTCCCGCTTAAGTTTTCGAGCTAAAAGGCACAATCAAATTTTCCAAAAACTAATTTTAACCATGGGTGCCCAAACCCTTGGAGACGCACCCCAATTTTGGGTTTGGAGCTTAAAAGAGCAAACTAGGTTTTTTAAATTTAATTCCCAGCTTTGGGTTGTTAGTCCTAAAAAGACGGACCCCCTAGGGTTTTTTTAAGGGTCCTTTAAAATCAAGACCATATTATCCAAATCAAAATTTTAACTTTAAGGGGTTTCTAGACCCCAAGAGACCACGTACTTTAAATTATTTAAACTTAAAAAAGGGATGAGTAGGGGTTTTTTAAATTGATTCCCCCAAAATTTAAGGGTTTGGAAATCCCCAAGGATGCTTCTATTTTGGTTTGTTTTGCTTAGAAAAGCACGACCAAAATTTTCCAATCGATTCTAACTTAGGGGTTTCTAGTCCCCCAGGACGCTCCTACTTAGGGTAGTGAGCCCCTTTGAAGGGGCATGAACCCGGTTTTTTTCCAAAGGTTAATTAAATCCTTGAGAGACCCCCTTCCACCTAAGATATGAACTTAAAGAGCATAGCTAAGGAAAACCCAATTAATTCCATTTAAAAGGGTTTTACCCCTTTAAAAGACCTTTCGCTTGGGTTAGTGAGCTAAAAAGGGAAAAACGGGGTTCCCCTGTTCCCCAAATCAATTCTAATTTAAAGGGTTGGGTTATCCCCTAAAGGTGCCTGCATTATAAATTAGAAGAGAAAAAATTTAATTTTCAAAGATCAATTCCATTCAAGATTGTTTTCCCCAAAAGACCTCTTGCCAATTTTATTTTTACCCTTAAAAGGGAACGACTAATTTTTAAAATTTTGTTTTTACTAACCCCTTAAATCCTTCCCCCTTTTTTAAACTCACTTACCCTAGCTCTTAGGGGCACCTTCTCCTCTTTTGCCTCCCCATAAAATCCTTACGGGATCAAACCTGGGGTACTAGCAAAAGGATCCCTTGGGGGAAAAATTTCTCCCCTTGGGGAAAAATAGTTTTTTCCATCTTTGTAGTAAATTTTTTACTCAAATTTTCAAAAAAGGGGAGGCATCTATAGATACCTCTTTTTTTTCTCCTTTTGTTTTTCATTTTTTTTTTTTAAGAAAAGGGAAAAGGGTTTCCCAAAGTAAAAAAAACCATAAAAATAAAAAATTTAAAAAAAATACAAAAAATAAAATTTTAAGAAAAACAATAAAAAAAAGAAAAGTAAGAAAAAATTGGAAAAAATCCCAAAAAATAGAAAAAGAGAAGATTTTGGGAAATTTTTGAAAAAAATAAAATTTTTTTGATAGTTTAATAGAATTAAAAAATTTTAATTTAAATTTAAAAAAAGGGGAGGACTATTGAGCTTAAATTTAGACCCCAAAACTTGCTAAACTTTTAAAAAATCCCTTTTATACTATTTAATTATACATTAAATAAATATAGGGCCCTCGGCCTAACAAATAACACTTAAGTATAGCATTAGAGTTACATAAAGGTTTAGAGTTCAAATTTTTCACCAAGCAAAAAGTGTTTTTTCTTGTTGAAAAGTGCATCTTAATGTTTATTAGGATAGGACACTTATTTAATAGGTTTTTCCCTTTTATATATTTAGTTTTTAAAAAATAAATAAAAAAAAAAAACAAAAAGGTTTATGCAGACCAAAAATGGCCCTGAATTTTGAAAACTGGCATAACCCTAATTAATAGGAAGGGGGGGGGGGGGGGGGGGTTTGGGGGCCCTTTGGGGGTGGTGTTTTTTTTTTTTGAAATGGGCGTCCCCAAATTTAAATTTTTCAACTGCTCGGGGTAAAACCCTTTCGATTAACCATGCACAAGTTTCTTTTCCTTTTTTCTTACTGATTCAACCCCCAACCCCAATTTTCCCCCTTCTTTTTTTTTTTTCTTCCTGAACACAAGGAGCTATGTTAAAAGGTTTAATTTAGGGCATTTATCCACTTTTTAAAAACCCTTTTTTTTTTTTTTTGATAAAATCACATGCAATCATGCTTAGTTTTAAATTTAAACTAAAAACCCACCCAAATTAAACCGTTAATGTTTTTAAAATTTTGGAGTAAAAAATTTGGGAAAAAAATTTTTTTTTTTTTGGGTTAAAAAATTCATTGATACATTTAATTTGTTTTTGGGAATTTTCCTAGTTTTTTTAAAAACGTTATTTTAGATAAATAAGAGTCCTTTGATTTTTTCAAAAAACATACATAAAATTAAAAAATCCCCCCTTTTTCAAACCCTTCGTCTGCTCTCTCTTGTTCTTTTTTTTTCTCCTCTAAAATTTTCTCTCCCCTTTTAATTTGTCCTTTTCCCAAAAAACCAAAAACTCAACAAATTCGTAGGGGTTAAAAAAACAAAGACTCGACCCCTTTTTTTTTCCCTATTTAATTACTACTTGCCCCCCATTGACAAAACCAAAACTACAAACAAAAATTTACCACCCAAATGACCTTTGAACTTTCAAGACACCGAGCCTAATGCACCCTCCCCCAAGTCAATACGAAATAAAAAAATCTCCCATTCCCCTGCCTTTTTGATGTTAGTAGGCATCAAAAACCACTTCGCCCAATTTGGTTGCATTTAGAAAAGCCAAAACCAACCTAACAAACTTGAAGTCGCCCTGGGGTTTTACTATATATTTTTTTTTTTTCTTTTTAAATTTTTTGTGTATTTGTAAATTGAAAAAAAAAAAGGGGAAAAAAAAACCCAAAAAGATAAAAGAAAAAAAAAAGAAAAAGAAAAAAAAAAGATAAAGAAAAAGGATGTATTATTTTAAATTAAAAATAAGATTTGGGAACCGAAAATAAAAATAAATAAAAAAAATAAAAATAATTTTTAAAAAAGGGGTTTTTTTCACTTAGAAAAAATTTTTCAGTAAAGACAAAAAAATTTGATTTTTCCAAATTAAGGCCTTTATTTTAGAATTTTCAAAAAAAAACAACTTTGGGGAACATTAGTTTTTCTTAAATAAATTTGGGTTTAAAATTTAAAAAATAAACCCTTAATTATTTTAAAAAGTTAAAATCAATTTCCCCACAAAGTTTTAGTAAAAAAAAATTTACTATTTTTTAACTAAAATAGAAAGAAGAAAAACCCCTTTGGGGAAAATTTAGTAAAAAAGGGAAAAAAAAAAAAAAAAATCATTTTCCATTTTAGCTTTAAATTTTGTTTGCAATTTTTAATCATATTAAATTTCGTTTTTTTTTTAAAATGGTATTTGAAAGGGATTTTACAAGATTAGTTTAAAAAATTTGGGAAATTAAAATGGTACCATAAAAGTTTAAAAATCCTAACCTTCTAATCTATTTTTTTGGTTTTTAAAACCGGGGTTTTCAAAAAAATTTTTTTAATTAGAAGACCCATAGCTAAATTATAAGTAATCCCCCTAATTAAAAAATAATTAATTTTTTTTTCCAAAATCCTTTAAATAACGACTCCAAAGGGTTTCCAAATTAAAGAAAACCCATTTTTGTTTTTTTTTTTTTTTGTCGAAAGGGCAAAAATTAAAAAGGTATGGGGTTTAAAAACTGAAACAGTTTTTAAAAAAAAAATTATTTATAAAAAACCCGGGGAAAAACCCAAACTTGACATAAATATTAAAATTTTTAAAAGTTTTGTAATTTTAAACGAATAAAAAAAAAATATATAAATTAAAAGTTAAATCAAAATACCATTAATTTAGATATTTATTTAGTAAAACACTTTTTCAACAAAAAGCAAATAAAAGAAATAAGGGAGTGTTAGATCTAAAAGTTTGACCCGAAGCTTGATCAAAAACCTAAACCCAATTTAACCCCCATTTTTAAAATTTACTTTTTTTCTATTTATGTTCCATAAAAATTTTTTTTCATACAATAACCAAATTAAATTATATTGTCTTATCTGAAATCTACCCATAACCCAAGCCCCAAAATTCCCAACTCTAATTTTTTATAAAAGTCTTGACACTCAAAAATTATTTTAAAAATTTCTAATAAACATTTCTTGGGTAAAATTTAATTTTAAAAAAAGGGGACCTTTCAAAACAGTGAAGTTAGCCCTAGCGATTTCTTTGTTTCATTTTTTTTGATGTAGAAAGTTTTTCTTTTTTTTTCCTTTTTTTTTTTTAAATTTTAAATAATTTTTTGCCTCTTCTGACGTTATATAACGGCAACTTTAAAAAGTTTTTGTCTTTTTTTAAAAAAGATTTTAATGTTTTAACATGTAATAAAAAATAAATTAATTGTATATAAAATTAAAAAAATTTTTTTAATTAAATTTCTAAATTTTTAAATTATTAAATTTTTTTTAAATAGAAATTTGTACTAACCATCACTTAAAAAAAAAGGCATAACCTTTTAAATTAAACTGTAAATTCTTTTTACCTTTCTCTTCCCTTCCCCCCCTTTCTCATAGAAACTCCCCATTTTTTGTCTACTCACTGTTTTGGTACTTTTGTAAGAATATTTAAAAAAATACGATTAAAAAAAAAAAAAAAAAACAATTTTTTCGCCCTAGAAGAACCTTTTTTAAAAAAAAAAATTTTTTGAAACCCAATTTTTTAGATGAATCCAAGAATTTATTATGGGTTTTTATAAAATTTCCTTTTTCCATTAAAATATGTGATTTGATAAAAATTGAAAACATAAAAAAAAATTTCAATCCTAAAAAATTTAAAAAAAGAAACAATAAAAATTTTTATTACTCAAGCAAAAAAAAATTTAAAAAAAGCGAACAGCGGTGAAATTTCCAGGATTCAGGTTTAAAGCTTGTGAAAGTTGTAATATCTTTTTTTTATTCTTTTTTTTTTAAAACTAGTCCAAAAAAGACGTAGGGGGGTTAAAAATAAAAGTTTATTTGTCCACATTAAATTAGAAAGCTCAAAATGGGGACAAAAAAAATAAAATAAAGGGTTCAAAAATTTAAAAAACTATTTTTGTGAAAAATCCATTTCAAAAATAATGTCTTCAAAGATGTACTTTTCGTAAAATTTTAACGGTAAGATGTGTGAACCTTTCCTTTTTAGAAAAAGCGGGAGCCACTGACATTGCCCCGCTTCCCGATGGGGACGAGGATACCTGTTTGAATATAAACTAGCTCTCCTATTTTTCCGCCAAAGTTGCGAACAAAAAAAATTATATCCGACTGATAAAATGTCCGCAAAAATATAAAATTTATTTGTGAAAGTTTTTACTTTTTGTGTGATGCACGGGGATTTTCACAGTGTTTGTATCTATTTACAAGCTCGTGTGTCATCATCTGCCTTTTCAGGGCTCCCTTTTTTTAATGGAGACTAAAAATTGAAATTTCCCTTTTGACGGATAAATGCAAAAAATTTTCCCCTTAAAGAAAAACCCCCTTAAAGTAAGGGAAATTTTTTACGGGTTTCTAAAGTATGTAAGGTTTACCCTTATTCCATGATGGATTTGGCTATGCTAAGTAAAACTCATTTGTTTTTGGTAAAAATTTTGATAATATAATAAAATGAATACAGTAAAAAAAAAAAAGTAAAAACAAAATATAAATTAAAAAAATAATTATTCAAATTTTTTTTAATAATTTTCCCTAATATACGTTATAATGTGTAGCAAAGTAATTTTCGAATAAAAAAACTTTTTTTCCCAATTCAACCCATGGATTGGGGAGAAAAAATTTTTACTGTTTAAAATTTATTTTTAGTAAAAAATTTTTTTTTATATAAAAATTTTAAAAAATTTTTGATCAAATTTATTAAAAAAATCAATATGTTTTGGGCTTTTTTTTTTCACCAAAATTCCCACTTTTAAAATTTTTTATTTAAGTTTTATGTTTTTTTAATATAGCTACTTTTGAAAAACTTATTATTTTCAATTTTATTATTAAAATACTTAAACTTTTGATAAAATTTTTGATTAAAAATTTCAAAATATTTCTTAATGATTAAAAAAAGCCTAATAATATATTTTTACCCAATGGTAAAAAGAAGCCCTTTCATGGGTTGTTGGGAAATAATTTGATACTATATGGTGGGGGAAAATCTTATTTTTTATTTAAAATTTTAAAATTTTTTTGTTAATTTTTGAAAAATTAGTGTTTATATGTTTGATTGGGTTTAATACTTTTTTACATGGGGGTATTAATGATATTAAATTTTTTTTCAAAAAATCTCCCCTTTTTTGTGTATATTTTTTTACAAATACATAAAAACCCCTTAAAATAATTTATAACTTTTAGATTATAATATGAAAAAATTTTCTATGTTTAAAAAAAACGTAAATTTTAAAACATATCCCAAATTAAAAGGTTTTTTTGATATGGGGCCCTAAATACTGCTTTTTTACCCCAAGCTCCAATCGAAACCTTTCATCAATAAAACCGTTTTGGTTTTTAGGGAAGGGAACTTTTTCTGCTTTTATCTGGACCCATAAATTTTTTATTACAAAATTTACGAAAAATTTTTAAAAAACCCCTTTTTTTTTTTTTTAATTTAAAATTTTTTCCAAAAAAAAAAAAAAGGGTTTTTTTTTAAAAATTAAAAAAAAAAAAAAACCCCCCTTTTTAAAAAATTTAAAAAAACCCCCCCGGAAAAAAGGGACTTTTAAAAAAATTTTTTTTCCCCCCCAAATTTAAAAAAAAATTTTTTTTTTTTTTTTTCCCCAAAAAATTTTTTTTTAAAAAATTTTTTTTTTAAATTTTAAAAAAAAAAATTAAAATTTTTCCCAAAAAAAAATTTTAAAAAAAAAAAAAAAAAAAAGGGGGAAAAATTTTTTTTTTGGTTTTTTTTAAAAAAAAAAAAAATTTTTTTTTAAAAAGGAAAAAAAGAAAAAAATGAAAAAAATTTTTTTTAAAAAAAAATTTTTTTTAAAAACCCCCAAACCAAAATTTTAAAATTTTTTAAAAAAATTTTTTTTTTTTCCCTTTTTTTTTTTAAAAAAAACTTTTTGGGGGTTAAAAATTGTAAAACCAAAATTTTTTTTTCCCCAAAAAAATTAAGGAAAATTTTTCCCTTTTTTAAAATTTTAAAAAGGGGGTTTTTTAAAAAAAGAAAAAAAATTTTTTTTTAAAAAAATTAAAAAAAACCCCCCTTTAAAAAAAAAGGACAAAAAAAATTTTTTTTTAAAAAAAAAACAAAAAGGGGGGGGAAAAAAAAATTTTTAAAAATTTTAAAAAAAAACCTTTTTTTTTTTAAGGGGGAAAAAAAAAAAAAAAAACAATTTTTTTTTAAAAAAAAACCCCAAAAAAAAAAAAAAAAAATTTAAAAAAAGAAAAATTTTTTTTTTTTTTTTTTTAAAAAAAAATTTTTAAAAAATTTTTTTTTTTGGGGAAATTTTTTAAAAAAAGAAAAATTAAAAAAAACCCCAAAAAAGGAACCCCTTTTTTTTCCCCAAAAAAAAAGGGGGGTTTTTTTGGGGGGGATGGGTTTTTTAAAAAAAAAGGGGGAAAAACTTTTTTAACAATAAAAAGGGGGGAAAAAAAATTTTTAAAAAAACCCCAAAATTTTTTTTTTTTTAAGGGGGTTTTTGGGTTTTTTTTGGAAAGGTTTTTTTTTTTTTCCCAAAAAAAAATTAAAAAAAAATTTTAAAAAAAAAAAAAACCCCAAAAAATTTTAAAAAATTTTTTTTTCCCCCTTTTTGATTTCAATTTTTCCCCAAAAATTTTTTTGGGTTTTTTTTTAAAAAAAATAAATTTTTTTTTAAAATTAAACCCAAAATTTTTTAAAAAGGTTTAAAAAAAGGTTTTCTTTTTTTTTTGGGCTTTGGGGTTTAATTTTTTTAAAAAAAATTTTTTTTTTTTTCCCCAAAAATTTTAAAAAAATTTTTTCCTTTGAAAAAATTTTTTTTAAATTTTCCTTTTGGGGGGAAAAAAACCCCAAAAACCCTTCCCGGGAAAAAAATTTTTTTTTTTTTTTTTTAAAAAAAAAAAAAAATTTTTTTTTTGGTTTTAAAAAAGGTTTTTTAAAAACCAATTCCCCCCTTTTTTAAAAAAATAAAAAAGGAAA
Source organism: Lumnitzera racemosa (assembly GCA_024138005.1). NCBI lineage: Eukaryota > Viridiplantae > Streptophyta > Magnoliopsida > Myrtales > Combretaceae > Lumnitzera > Lumnitzera racemosa. The sequence goes on from JAMXBC010000073.1 coordinate 21,152, forward strand.
AATTTAAAAAAATTCCCCCTTTTTTTAAAAACCCCCCCCCCCCCCCAAAAAAAAAAAAAAAAAAAACCCCCTTTTTTTTTTAAAAAAAAAAAAAAAATTTTTTCCCCCAAAAAAAATTTAAAATTTTTTTTCAAAATTTTTTAAAAAAAAAAAAAGTTTTTTTTTTTTAAAAAAACCCCCAAAAAAAAAATTTTTTGGGGGTTTAAAATTTTTAAAAAAAAAAAAAAAATTTTTTTTTTTTCCAAAATTTTTTTTTCTTTTTTAAATTTTTTTAAAAAAAAACCCTTTTTAAAATTTTTTCCCCAAAAAAAAAAAAAAAAAGGGTTTTTTAAAAAAAAATTTTTTTTTTTGGGTTTTTAAAATTTTTTTTAAATTTTTTAAAAAAAATTTCCCCTTTTTTTTTTGGGGGGGGAAATTTTAAAAAAAATTTTTTTTTTTTTTTTGGGAAAAAAATTTTTTAAATTTTTTTTGGGGAAAAAAAAAAAAGGGGGGTTTTTGGGTTTTTTCCCTTTTTAGGTTTGGGGGGTTTTTTTAAAAAAATTTTTTTTAAGGGGTTTTTGGGGGTTTTTTGGAATTTTTTTTTTTTAAAATTTTTTTTTGGTAAATTTTTTTAAAAAAACCTTTTTTTTTTCCCGTTTTTAAAAAAAAAAACCCGGGGGGGGGTTTAAAACCCTTTTTAAAAACAAATCCAAAAAAAAAAAGGGGGGTTTTTTAAAAAAAATTTTTTTTGGGGGGAAAAAAAAATTTTTTCCCCGGGGTTTTTTAAAAAAAAAAAATTTTTTTAAAAAATTTTTTAAATTTTTTTGGGGGAAGGGTTTTTTTTTTTTTAAAAAAAAAAATTTTTAAAATTTTTTTTAAAAAAAAAAACCCCAAAAAATTTTTTTTAAATTTTTTTTTTTTTTTTTAAAAAAAATTTTTTAAAATTTTTTAAAAAAAAAAAAAAATTTTTTTAAACCCAAAAAATTTTTTAAAACCTTTTTTTTTAGGGTTTTTGGGTTTTTTAAAAATTTTTTAAAAGGTTTTTTTGAAAAAAAAAACCAAACAAAAATTTTTTTTTTAAAAAAAAATTTTTTCCTTTTTAAAATTTTTTTTTTAAAAAAAAAAAGGTTTTTTTTATTAAATTTTTTTAAAAAAAAATTTTTAAAAAAAAAAATTTTTAAAAAACTTTAAAATTTTCTTTTTTAATTTTTAAAATTTTTTAAAAAAAGGTTTAAAACGATAAAATTTAAATTTTTAAAAAAAAATTTTTTTTTTTTTTTAAAAAAAAAAAAAAATTTTTTTTTTTTTTTGTTTTTTGGGTTTTTTTTTTAAAGGCAAATTTTTTCAAAAAAAAAGGGAAGGGGTTTTGTTTTCCCTTTTTAAAAAAAACCTTTAATTTGTTTTTTTTTAAAAAAAAAAAAATTTTTAAAAAATTTTTTTTCCCTTTTTTTCCCAAAAAAATTAAAGGGGGGTTTTTGCCCCTTTTTTGTTTTTTAATTTTGGTTTTTTAAAAAAAAAAAAGGGCCCCCTTTTTTTTTTTTTTTTTTTTTAAAAAAAATTTTTATTTTAAAAAAATTTTTTTTATTTGGGGAAAACCCAAAAAATTTTTTTTTTTTTTTTTAAAAAATTTTTAAAAAACCCCAAAAAAAGGGGGTTGGGGGGGAAAAAAATTTTTTTTTTTTTTTTTAAAAATTTTTTTTTTAAAATTTTTTTTTTTTTTTTTTTTTTTAAAAAAAATTTTAATTAAAAAAAAATTTTTTTTTAAAAAAAAAAAATTTTTTTTTTTTTTTTTTTTTTTTTTTTGGGGTTTTTTTGGGTTCCAAAACAAATTTTTTTTTAAAAAATTTTTTCCCTTTTTTTTCCCCAAAATTTTAAATTTTTTTTTTTTTCCCCCAAAAAAATTTTTTAAATTTTTTTAAAAATTTTTTTAAAAATTTTTTTTTATTTTTTTGGGTTTTTTTTTTTTTTTAGAAAAAAATTTTTAAAATTTTAAAAATTTTTTAAAAAAATTTTTTTTTAAAAAAAATTAAAACAAATTTTTTAAAAAAATTTTTTTAAAAAAAGGGGTTTAAAAAAAAAAAATTTTAAAATTTTTAATTTTTTTTTTTTTAAAAAAAATTCCCCCAAAAAAAAAAATTTTTTTTCCCCGAAATTTTTTTCTTTTTTTTTTTAAAAAAAAACCAAAAAAAATTAAAGAATTTTTTTTTTTTTAAAATTTTTTTTAAAACCCAAAAATTTTTTTTTTTTTTTCTTTTTTTTTTTTAAAAATTTAATTTTTTGGGAATTTTGGGGAAAATTTTTTTTTAAAAATTATTAATTTTAAAAATTTTAAAAATTTTTTAAAATTTTTTAAAATTTTTTAAAATTTTTTTTAAAAAAATTTTTTTTTTTTTTTTTTAAGGGGGAAAAATTTTTTTTTTTAAAAAAAAAAACCCAAAAAGGTTTTTTTTTTCCCCTTTTTTTTAAAAAATTTTTTTTTTAAAAAAAATTTTTTGGGGTTTTTTTTAAAAAATTTTAAAATTTTTTTTTTTTTAAAAATTTTTTCCTTTTTTTTTTTTTGTTTTTTTGGTTTTTAAAACCCCCTTTTTTTTTTGGGGGTTTTTTTTTTAAATTTAAAAAAAAAGGAAAATTTTTTAAAAATTTTTTTTTTAAAAAAGGGCCAAAAAAAAATTTTAAATTTTTGGGTTTTTTCCCTTTTTTTTTTTTTTTCCTTAAAATTTTTTTTTTTTTTAAATTTTTTTTAAAATTTTTTAAAAAAGAAAATTTTTTAAGGGTTTTTTTTTTTCCCCTTTTTTTTTCCCCCTTTTGGGCCCGGAATTTTTTTTCCAAAAATTTTTAAAAAAATTTTAAAAACCTTTTTTTTTTTTGGAAATTTTAAAAAAACCCCTTAGTTTGGAAAAAAAAGGAAAAAAAAAAGGGGAAAAAAAACCCAAAGGGGTTTCCCTTTTTTTTTTTAAAAAATTTTTTTTTTTTTTTTTAAGGGTTTAAAATTTTTTAAAAAAAAAATTTAAAATTTTTTTCCAAAAAAAATTTAAAAACCTTTTAAAATTTTGAAAAGGGTTTTTTGGGGGTAATTTTAAAGGAAATTTTTCCCTTTTATTTTTTAAAAAAGGTTTTTGTTAAAAAAAAAAAAAAAAATTTTTTTATTTAATTTTTAAAAAAAAATTTTTTTAAAATTTTTTTTTTTAAAAAAAAAGGAAAATTTTTCCCTTTTTTTTTTTTTTTAATTAAAAATTTTTTTTTTTGGGTTTTTTTTTTTTTAAAGGCTTTAAAAAAAAAATTTTTTTTTTTTTTTCCCCCCCCAAATTTTTAAATTTTTTTATTTTGGGTTTTTTAAAAACCCCCTTTTTTAAAAATTTTTTTTTCCCTTTTTTTTTTTTAATTTTTAAAATTTTTTTTTTGGGGGGAAAAATTTTTTTTTTTTTCCCAAAAATTTTTTTTTTTTAAAAAAAAATTTTTTTTTTTTTTTAAAAAAAATTTAAAAAGGGTTTTTTTTTTTTTTTTTTTTTTTTTTAAAAATTTTCTTCCAAAATTTTTTTTTGGCCCCAAAAAATTTTTTTTTTTAAATTTTTTTAATTTTTTTTTTTTCCTTTTTTAAAAAAAATTTTTAAAAAAAAATTTTTTTTTTTTAAAAAAAATTTTTTTTATTTTAAAAAATTTTTTTTTTTTTTAAAATTTTTAATTAAATTGTTTTTTTTTTAAAAATTTTTTTCCCCAAAAAGAAAAAAATTTCCCCCAAAAAAATTTTTTTGGAAAAAAATTTTTTTTTTAATTTAAATTTCCAAATTTTAAAAAACCTTTTTTTTTTCCCAAAAAAAATTTTTTTTTTTTTAAAAAAAATTTTTTGGAAAAAATTTTTTTAAAATTTTTTTAAAACCCAAAAAAAACTTTCCCCTTTTTAAAAAAGGGGGGGTTTTTTTTGGGAATTTTTTTTCCAAAAACCAATTTTTAAAAAATTTTTGTTTTCCCCCCCTTTTAAAAAGGGTTTTAAGGGTTTAAAAAAATTTTGGGGGGGAAATTTTTCCCCGGGAAAAAAAATTTCAAATTTTTTTTAAACTTTTTTTCCAAAAACCCCCCCCCAAAAAAAAACCTTTATTTTTAAAAAAAATTTTTTTTTAAAAATTTTTTTTTCCCCCAAAAAAAAAAATGCTTTTAAAAAAAATTTTTTAAATTTTAAATTTTTTTGTTTTTGGGGAAAAATTTTTTTTTTAAAAATTTTTTTTTAAAAAATTTTTTTTTAATTTAAAAATTTTTTTTTTTTTTTTTTCCCTTTTAAATTTTTTTTTTTTTAATTTAAAAAAATTTTTCCCCCCAAAAAAGGGGGGGGTTTTTTTCCTTTTTTTTTTGGGTTTTAAAAAGGGGGGTTTTTTTTTTAAAAAGTTTTTCCAAAATTTTTTTTTTTTTTAAAAAATTTTTTCCCCCTTTAAAAAAACCCGGGGTAAACCAAAAAATTTTTTTTTTTTTAAAAAACCCCCTTTTTTTTTCCAAAAGAAACCTTTTAAAAATTTCCTTTTGGTTTTTTTTTTCCCCCCCAAAAATTTTTTTTAAATTTTTTTTTTTTTTTTTAAAATTTTTTTTAAAAAGGGGTTTTAAAATTTTTTTTTTTTTTTTGAAATTTTTTTTTCCCGGATTCTCTTTTAAAAAAACAAAAAAACCAAAAAAAAAAATTTTTTTTTAAAAAAAAAAAAATTTTTAAAATTTTTTTTTAAAAACAAGGAAAAATTTTTTTAAAATTTTTTTCCCTTTTCCCCCCCGAAACCCCTTTAAAACCGGGGAAATTTTTCCCTTTTTTTTAAAAAAAATTTTTCCCCCAAAATTTTCCCCCCCCAAAAAAAAAAATTTTTATTTAAAAAAAAAAAAAAAAATTTTTTTTTTTTTAAATTTTTTTTTTCCCTTTTTTCTTTTTTTTTTTTTTGGGGGTTAAAAATTTTTTAATTTTTAAAATTTTTAAAAAAAACTTTTGAAGGGGGAAAAAAAATTTTTTTAAAAATTTTTATGGGGTTTTTTTTGGGGGGGGGGCCCCCCCCAAAATTTTTGGAAAAAAGGGAAAAATTTTAAAAATTTAAAAAATTTTTTTTTTTTTTTTTAAAAAAAAATTGAAAATTTTTTAAAGGGAAAAAAAAAAGGTTTTTTTTAAAAAAATTTTTTTTTTTTTTTTCCCCTTTTTTTTTTTAAAATTTGGTTCCCTTTTTTTTTTTTTTTCCCCCAAAACCCCCCTTCCCCCTTTTTTTGGAAACCCAAAAACTTTTTTGGGGTTTATTTAAATTTTTTTTTTTTTTTAATTAAAAAAAAATTTTTTAAAATTGGGAAATTTTTTTTAAAAAAAATTTGGCCCCCTTTAAAACATTTCCAAAACCTTTTTTTTTTCCCCCCAAAAAAAAATTTTTTAAAAAAAATTTTTTTTTTAAATTTTTTAAAAAAATTTTTTTTCCCAAACCCCTTTTTTAAAAATTTTTTTTAAAAAACAAAATTTTAAAAAAAAATTAATTTTTAAATTTTGGGAAATTTTTTTTTTTAAAAAAAAATTTTTTTTTTTTTAATTTTTAAAAATATTTTTTTCCCCAAAAAATTTTAAAAGGGGAAAAAAAATTTTTTTTTGGGAAAAAAAACCCCCCTTTTTTTTTTTTAAAAAAACCCCCCCCAAAAAAAAACAAAAATTTTTTTTTTTCCCCCCCCAAAAAAAAACCCCTTTTTTTTTTTTTGGGGGGGGGAAAGGGGGGAAAAAAAAAACAATTTTTTAAAAAAGGGTTTTTTTAAAATTTTAAAAATTTTTTCCCCCTTTTTTTTTTTTTTTAAAAAAAAAAAAAAAAAAAAAAACCCCCCCCAAAAAAAATTTTTTTTTTTCCCCCATTTTCCCCTTTTTAAAAAATTTTTTTTAAAATTTTTTGTTTTTTAAAAAAAAAAAAAATTTTAAAAAAAACCAAAAAAAAATAAAAAAAAAAAAATTTTTTTTAAAAAAAAAAAATGGTTTTTTCCCCAAAAAAAAAAAAAAAAAAAAAAAAAAAAGGGGGAAAAAAAAAAAATTTAAAAAGGGGGTTTTTTTTTTAAAAAAAAAAAAAAAAAACAATAAAGGGAAAAATTTTTTTTTTTTTTAAAAATTTTTTTTTTTTTTTTTTTTTAAAAAAAAAAAGGGAAAAAAAAAGGGAAAAAAATTTTTTTTTAAAATTTAAATTTTAAAAAAAATTTAAAAAAAAGGGGTTTTTTTTTTAAAAAAAATTAAAATAATTTAAAAAAATTTTTTTCCCAAAAAAGGGGAATTTAAAAAAAATTAAAAAAACCTTTTTAAAAAAAAAAAAAAAAGGGAAAAAAAAAAAGGGAAAAAAAAAAGGGGAAAAAAAAAAAAAGAAAAGGGGGGAAAAAAAAAAAAAAAAAAGGGAAAAAGGGGTTTTTTTTTTAAAAAAAGGGGGAAAAAAAAAAACCAAAAAAAATTTTTTTTTTTTTTCTTTAAAAAAATTTTTTTTTTTTTCCCCCCCCCAAAAAAAAAAAAAAGGGAAAATTTTTTTTTTTGGGGATTTTTGGTTTTTTTAAAAAAAAAAAAAATAATTTTTTTAAAAAAAAAAAAGGTTTTTTTTAAAAAAAAAAATATTTTTTTTTGGGGTTTTTTAATTTTTTAAAAAATTTCCCCCCAAAAAATTTTTTTTTTATTTTTAAAGGAAAAAAAAATTTTTTTTCCCAAATTTGTTTTTTGGGGGGGGCCCCCAAAAAAAATTTAAACCCAAAAATTTTTTTTTTTAAAAATTTAAGGAAACCCCTTAAATTTTTAAAAAAAATTGGGAAATTTTTAAATAATATTTTTTTAAAAATTTTTTTTAAAAAAAAAAAAAAGGGGGTTTTTCCCCTTAAAAAAAAAAAAATTTTTTCCCCCCTTTTTTCCCCAAAAAGGGCCCCCGGGAAAAAAAAAATTTTTTTTAATTTTTTTAAAAAAATTTCCAAAAATTTAAAAAAAAAAAACTTTTTTAAAATTTCCCCCCCTTTTTTTTTTTTTTTGGAAAAAATTTTTAAAAAATTTTTTAAAAAAACCCCCCCCCCGGGGGGCCAAAAAAAGGGGGTTTCCCTTTTCCCGGCCCCCAAAAAACCGGGGTAAAAAAAAAATTTTTTTTAAAAAAAAACCCTTAAAAAAAATTTTTTTTAAAATGGAATTTAAAAAAAAAATTTTTTTCCCCCCCCTTTTTTTAAAAAAAACCCCCCTTTGGGGGGGAAAAAAAAGGGTTTTTCCCCCGGCCTTTTAAAAAAAAACCCCCCCCCTTTTTGGGAAAAAACCCCCCCCTTTTTTCCAAAATTGGAAATTTAAAAGGGGGTTTTCCCCCCCTTTTTTTCCCCGGGTTTTTTTTAAAAAAATTTTTTCCCCAAAAATTTTTTTTTTTCCAAAAAATTAAAAAAAAATTTTTTTTAAATTTTTAAAAAAAATTTTAAAAAATTTTCCCCAAAAAAAAAAAACACCCCCCCAAAAAAAAAAAAAATTTTTTAAAAAGGGGGGTTTTTCCCCTTTTTTTTTAAAAAAAAATTAACTTTTTTTTCCCCTTTTAAATGGGGGGTTTTTAAAATTTTTTCCCCCCCCCGGGGGTTTTTTTTTAAAAAAAATTTTTTTTTTTATTAATTTTGAATTTTTTTAAGGGGGAAAAATTTAATTTCCATTTTTTTTAAAATTTTTTTTTTTTTTTTTTTCCCCTTTTTTTTTTTTTCCCCAAAGGGGGTTTTAAAAAATTTTTAAAAAAAAAAAAATTTTTTAAAAAAAAAAATTTTTAAAATAATTTAAAAAAAAATTTTTTTTAAATTTTTAAAAAAAAAAAAAAAAATTTTTTTTTAAAAAAAAATTTTCCCAAACAAATTTAATTTTTTTTTTTTTTTAAAAATTTTAAAAAAAACCCTTTTTTTTTTTTAAAAAAAAAAATTTTTTATAAAATTTTTTTTAAAAAAAATTTTTAAAAAAAAATCCCTTTTTTTTTAATTTTTGGGGTTAAATTTTTTTAAAAAAAAATTTTTTCCCCCAAAAAAAAAAAAAAAATTTTTGGGTTTTTTCAAAAAAAAAAAAATTTTTTTTTATTTTTTTCCCAAAAATTAAATTTTTCCCTTTTTTTTTAAAAGGGTTTTTTTACCCCCCCAAAAAATTTTTTTGGCCCCCTTAACCCCAAAAAATTTCCCTTTTTTTCTTTTAAAAATTTTTTCCCCCCCCCCCCAAAATTAAAAAAAAAATTTTTTTTTTTAAAAAAAAAAATTAAAATTTTTTTATTTTCTTTAAAAATTTTTTTAAAAAACCTTTTTTAAACCCCCAAAAACCCCCCCCTTCCCTTTTCCCCCCCTTTTTTGGGGAAAAAAAGGGGGTTTTTTTTTAAAAAAAAAAAAATTTTCCCCCCCCCTTTTGGGGGTTTTTTAATTTCCCCCCCATGGTTTTTTTTTCCCCAAAAAAAAAAAAAAAGGGGGAAAAAAAAATTTTAAAAAATTTTTTGGGGTTTTTAAAGGAAAAAGGGGGAAATTTTTAAAAAAAAAAAAGGGGGGAAATTTTTTAAAAAAAAACCCAAAAAATTTTTTTTTTTTTTTTTTAAAAGGGGGGGGTTTTTTAGAAAAAAAAAAAAAAATTTTTCCCAATGGGTTGGGGGCAATTCCCAAAAATTTTTTTTTTTAAAATTTAAAAAAAAAATTTTCCCCAAAGGGTTTTTTTTTTTTTTTTGGGGGGTTTTTTTTTAAAATTTTTAAATTTTTTAAAAAAAAACCCCCCTTTTTTCTTTTTAAAAAAAAAACCCAAAAAAAAAATTTTTTTAAAAAAAAAAAATTTTTTTAAAATTTAAAAAAAAAAAATTTTAAAAAAAAATTTTTTTTTTTTTTTAATTTTTTTTCCCCCAAACCGGGGTTTCCCTTTTTAAAAAAAAAAACTAATTTTTTTTTTAAAAAATTTTTAAAAATTTTTTTTTTTTAAAAAAAATTTTTTTTAACCGGCCCCAAAAAAAATTTTTTTTAAAAAAAATTTGGACAATTTAAAAAAAAATTTTTTTTTAAAAGTTTTTTTAAAAAAAATTTTTTTTTTAAAGGGGGAAAAAAAAAATTGGGTTTTTTTTTTGTAAAATTTTTTTTAAAAAAAAAGGGGGGGGTTTTTTTTTTTTTTTTTTTTTTTTAAAAAAATTTAAAAAATTTTAAAAATTTTTTTTAAAAATTTTTAAAATTTTTTTTTTTAAAAAAATTTTTAAAATTTTTACCCCTTTTTTTTTTTTTTTTACCCAAAAAAAGGAAAAAAAATTTTTTGGGTTTTGGAAATTTTTCAAATTTTTGGGGTTTTTAAAAAAAAAAAATTTTTTTTTTTTTTTAAAAAAAAAAAAAAAATTTTTTAAAATTTTTAAAAAATTTTCCTTTTTTTTTTTTTTGAAATTTTGGTTTTAAAAACCAAAAAAAATTAAAAGGAAAAAAAAGAAAAATCCCCCCAAAAAAAAAAAAATTTTTAAATTTAAAAACCCCCCTTTTTTTGGAAAAAAAAATTGGGGGAAAAAAAAAAAAAAAAAAATTTTTTTTTTTTAAAAAAAAAAAATCCAATTAAATTTTAAAATTTAAAATTTTTCCCCCCAAAAAATTTTTAAAAAAGCTTCCCAAAATTTTTTAAAAATTAAAATTTTTTTAAAAAAAAAAAAAACAAAAAAAATTTTTTAAAAAAAAAAAAAAATTTCCAAAAAAATTTTAAAAAAAAAAATTAAAAAATTTTTTGGTTTAAAATAAGGGGGTTTTTTTAAAAATTTAAAAACCCTTTTTTTCCCCCTTTTTTTTTTTTTTATTAAAATTTTTTTTTTTTAAAAAAATTTTTTCCCTTTTTCCCCCCCCCAAAAAAAATTTTTTTTTCTTTTCCCTTTTTTTTTTTTAAAAAAACCCCCCCCCTTTTTCCCGGAAAAAAAAAATTTTGGTTTGGGCCTTTTAAAAGGGGAAATAAAAAAAGGGGGGAAAAAAACCCCCTTTCCCCTTTTTTTTTTTTAAAAAAAAATTTTTTTAAAAAATTTTTTAAAAATTTTTTTGGGTTTTTGGGTTAAAATTTTTTAAAGGGGAAAAAATTAAAAATTTTTTTTTTTAAAAAATAATTTTAAAAAAAAAATTTTTTTTTTTTAAAAATTTTAACCCCTTTTTAAAAAAGGAAAAAAATTTTTTTTTTTTTTAAAAAATTTTTTCCAAAAAAAAAAGGAAAAAAAATTTTAAAAATTTCCCAAAATTTCCCTTTTAAAAAAAATTTCCCGGGGGTTTATTTAAAAAAAAATTTAAAAAAAATTAAAAATTAAAAAATTTAAATTTTTTGGGGCCCCCCCCCCAAAAAAAATTTTTTTAAAAAAAAATTTTTTTTTTTAAAATTCCCGTTTTTTTTTTTAAAAAAAAATTTTTTTTTTAAATTTTTTTTTTGGGGGTTTTTTAAAAAATTTTTAAAATTTTTTCCCTTTTTTAAAGGGGTTTAAAAAAAAATTTTTTTTTTTTTTTTTTAAAAATTTTAAAAAAATTTTTTTTTTCTTTCATTTTAAAATTTTTTAAAAAATTTTAAAAAAAATTTTTTTCTTTTTTTTAATTTTAAAAAACTTTAAAAAAATTTTTTTTTTTTTTTTTTAAAAATTTTTAAAATTTTTTAAAAAATTTTTTTTTTTTTCCCAAAAAAAAAAAAAATTTTAAAAAAAAAACCCCCCAAAAAAATTTTTAAAAATTTAAAAGGGGGGGGGGGGGGGGGGGGGGGGGGGGGTTTTTTTTTTTTTTATTTCCCAATTTTAAAAAATTTTTTTCCAAAAACAATTTTTTTTTAAATTTTTTAAACCCCAAAAATTTCCCCGGGTTTAAGGGGGGAAAGGGGGGTTTTTTAAAAACCCAAAAAAAAAAAAAAAGGGGTTTTTTTTTTGTTTTGGGGCTTTTTTTTAAAAAAAAAATTTTTTCCCCAAAACCCCCTTTTTTTTTAAAAAAAAAATTTTAAAAAAAAATTTTTAAAATTTTTTTTTAAAATTTTTTTAAAAAAAAAATTTTTTTTTAAAAAAAAAAATTTTTTTTGGGGTTTTTTTAAAAAAAAAAATTTAAAAAAATTTTAAAAAAAAAAAAAAAAAAAATTTTTTCCCCCCAAAACCGGGGAAAAAATTTTTAAAAAAAATTTAAAAAAAAAAACCAAAAAAAATTAAAAAAAGGGGAAAAAAAAATTTTTTTTAAAAAAAAAAAAAAAAAAAAACCAAAAAAAAAAATTTTTTTTTTAAAATTTTAAAAAAAAAATAAAAATTTTTTTTTTTGAAAAAAAAAAAGGGGAAAAAAAAAATTTTTTAAAAAAAAACCCCCCTTTTTTAATAACCCCAAAACCCCGGGGTTTTTTTTTTTTAAGGGGGGGGGGGCCCCCCCCCCAAAAAAAAGGGCCCCCCCCGGGGGCCCTTTTCCCCTTTTTTTTTTTAAAAAATTTTTTTCCAAAAAAGGTTTTTTTTTTTTTAAAAAAAAGGGGGGGTTTTTGTTTTTAAAAAAATTGGAAAATTTAAATTTTTTAAAAAGGAAAAAAAGGAAAAAAACAAAAAAAAAAATTTTGGGGGTTTTTTTAACTTTTTTTTTTTAAAAAAAATTTTTTTAAAATTTTTGAAAATTTTTTAAAAATTTTTTAAAAAAAAATTTTTTTTCCCAAAATTTTGGGGAAAAAAAAATTTTTTTTTTAATTTTAAAAAAAATTTTTTAAAAAAAAAATTTTAAAAAAATTTTGGGTTTTTTTTTAAAAACCCCTTTTAAAAAAATTTTTTTTTAAAAAAGGGTTTTTTGGGGGAAAAAGGGGAAAAAAAAAAAGAAATTTTAAAAATTTGGGGTTTTTAAAAAAAAGGGAAAAAAAAAAAATTTTTAAAAAAATTTAAGGGAAAAAAAAATTTTAAAATTTTAAAAAAAATTTTAAACCAAAAAAAATTGGGGGAAAAAAGGGGTTTTAAAAACCCCCCCCCCCCCCCCTTTTTTTTTTAAAAAAGGCCCCTTTTTTTTTTAAAGGGGTTAAAATTTTTTTGGGGGTTTTTCCCAAAGGGAAAAAAATTTAAAAAATTTAAAAAAAAAGTTTTTTTTTTTTTAAAGGGGGAAAAAAAAATTTTTTTTTTTAAACCCAAAAAAAAAAAAAAATTTTTTAAAAGAAAAAACCTTTTTATTTAAAAAAAAGGGGGGGGGTTTTTTTGGGGTTTTTTTTAAACAAGTCCCCCCAAAAAAAAAAAGGGGAAAAAAAAAATTTTTTTTTTTTTCCCAACCCCATTTTTTTTTTTTTAAAAAAAAAATTTTTTTTTAAAAATTATTAAAAAACCCCCTTTTTTATTTTAAAGGGGGCCCCAAACCAAAAATCAAAAATTTCCGGGGTTTTTTAAAATTTTTTAATTTTAAAAATTTTTTTTTAAAAAAAAAAAAAAAAAAAAAATTCCCCCTTTTTTTTTTTCCCCCCCAAAAAAAAGGGAAAAGGGGGGGAAGGGGTTTTGGGGGGGTTTTTTTTTTTTAAAACCCCCCCTTAAAAAAAGGGGGGGTTTCCCGGGCAAAATGGGAAAAAAAAAAAAGGGGGGGGTTTTTCCCCAAAAAAAAAAAAATTTCCCCTTTTCCCCTTTTTAAAAAATTAAACCCCGGGGAAAAAAAATTTTTTTTTTCCCTTTTTTTTTACCAAGGTTTTTATTTTTATAACCCCGGGGGGTTTTTTTTTTAAAAAAAAAAAAAAAAATTTTTTCCCCCCAAAAAATTTTAAAAAAAAATTTTTTTTTTTTTTAAAAAAAAAAAATTTAAAAGGGGTTTTTTTTTTTTTTTTTTTTTTTTTTTAAAAAAAATTTTTTTTTTAAAAAAGGTTTTTTTTTTTTTTTAACCCAAATTTTTTTTAAAAAGGAAATTTTTTTTTTTCCCCGGGGGGTTTCCCCCCCCCCCCCCCCCCCCCCCCCCCCCCCCCCCCCCCCCCCCCCCCCCCCCCCCCCCCCCCCCCCCCCCCCCCCCCCTTTAAATTTTTTTTTAAAACCCTTTTTTTTTTGGTTTTTGAAAATAAAACACCAAAAAAAAATTTTTAAAAAATTTAAAAAAAATTTTTTTTTTTAAAAAATCCCCCAAAAAAAAAAAAAAATTTTTTCCTTCCCCAAAAAAAAAACCCCCCCGAAATTTGTTTTAAAAATTTAAAAATTTTTTTTTTAAAAAAAAAATTTTAAAACCCAAATTTTAAATTTTTAAAAAACCCCCAATTTTTAAAATTTCCCAAAAAAAAAATTTGGAATTTATTTTTTAAAAAAAATTTTTTTTAAATTTTTTTTAAAAAAAAAAAAAAAAACCCCTTTTTTTTACCAAAAACCCCCTTTTTTAAAAAAACCCCCCTTTTTTTTAAAAAAAATTTTTTTTTTTTTTTCCTTTTAAAATTTTTTTTTTTTTTTTTTTTTCCCCAAATTTTTTTTTTTTTCCCTTTTTAAATTTTTTTAAAAAATTTCCCCAAATTTTTTTTAAATTTTTAAAAGGGTTTTTTAAAAAAATTTTTTTTTTTTAAAAAAAAAAAATTTAAACCCAAAAAAAATTTTCTTTCCAAGGGAAAAGGCCCCTTTTTTTTTTCCCCCTTTTTTTTAAAAATTTTTTTTTTTTTAAAAATTTGGGGTTTTTAAAAAAAAAAAAAAAAAAATTTTTTTAAAAAAAGGGAAAAAAATTTTTTAAAAAAAAATGGTTTTTTAAAAAAATAAAAGGGAAAATTTTTTTAAAATTTTTTAAAATTTTTTTTTTTTTAAAAAGGGAAAATTTTTAATTTTTAAAAGGTTTTTTGGGCCCCCAAAAAATTTTAAATTTTTTTAAAAAAAAAAAAATTTTTTTTTTTTTTTAATTAAAAAAAAAAAAATTTTTTTTTTTTTCAACCCCCCTTTTTAAAAAAAAAAAAAATTTTTTTTTTTTAAAAAAATTTTTTTTTTTTTCCCAAAAATTTTTTTTTTTTTTAAATTTTTTTTTCCCAAAATTTTTTTTTTCCTTTTAAAAAATTTTTTTTTTTTTTTTTTGGTTAAAAAGGGGGGGGGGAAAATTTTTTTTTTTCCTTTTTAAAAAAAAAAAAAAATTTTTTTTAAATTTTTAAAAAAAGGGGCCCTTTTTTTTTAAAAAAATTTTTTAAATTAAGGGGAAGGGGGTTTTTTGGGAAAAAATTTTTAAAAAAAAAATTTTTTTTTTTGGGGGGGCCCCTTTAAAATTTTTTTTAATTTTTTAAAAAAGGGGGTTTTTTTTTTTTAAAAAAAAAGGGGGAAAAGGGGGGGAAAAAAAAAAGGGGGGGAAAATTTTTTTTGGGGGAAAAAGGGAAAAAAAACCCCCCCCCCCAAAAAAAAAAAAAAAGGGGGAAATTTTTTTTAAAAAAAAAGGGGGCCCCCTTTTAAAAAAAGGGTTTTTTTTTTTATAAAAAAAAAAAATAAAAAAACTTAAAAAAGGGTTTAAAAAATTTTTTCCAAAATTTTTTTTTAAAACCCCCCCAAAAATTTTTTTTTAAAGGGTTTAAAATTTAAAAAAATTTTTTTTTGGGAAAAATTTTTTTTTAAACCCAAAAAAAAAAAAAAAAAAAATTTAAAAAATTTTAAAAAAATTTTTTTTTTTTAATTTTAAATTTTTAAAAAAAAAAATTAATTTTTTTTTTCCCCCAAAATTTTTTAATTTTTTTTTTTTTTTTTTTTTTTAAAAAAAAAAAAATTTTTAAAAATTTTTTGGGGGGTTTTTTTTTTTAAAAAAAAAATTTTAAAAAGGGGGGAAAAAAAAAATTTTTCCCCAAATTTTTTCTTTTTTTTAAAAAATTTGGTTTAAAAAAATTTTTTAAAAATTTTTTTAAAAAAAAAAAAAAAAAAGGAAAAAGGGGGGGTTTTTTTAAAAAAAAAAAAATTTAAAAGGGGGGGGGGGGATTAAAATTTTTTTTAAAAAAAAAAAAAAACAATTTTTTTGGGGGTTTTTAAAAAAAGCCCCCCGGGGGGGGGGTTTTTTTTTTGGGGCTTAAAATTTAAAAAAAAAAATTTAAAAATTTTTTTTTTTTCCCTTTTTTAAAATTTTTTAAAACCCTTGGGGAAAAAAAATTTTTAAAATTTTTTTCCCCTTCCCCTTTTTTTAAAAAACCCAAAAATTTTTTTTAAAAAAAATTTTTTTTTTTTTTTTTTGGGGGTTTAAAAACCCAAAATTTTTAAAATTTTTTTAAATTTTAAATTTAAAAAGGGGGAAAAAAGAAAATTTTAAAAAAAAATTTTGGGTTTTTTTTAAAAAAGGGGTTTTTTAAAAAATTAAAAAAATTTTTTAAAATTTTTTTAAAATTTTTTTCCCTTTTGGGCCCCCTTTTAAAAAAGGCTTTGAAAATTTTTTTTAAAATTTTTTTTGTTTTTGGGGGGAAAAAAAAAAAAAAAACCCCCCCCAAAAATGGTTTTTGGGGGGGGTTTTTTTAAAAAATTTTTTTTTTTTAAAAAATTAAATTTTTAAAAAATTTTTTTTAAAAAAAATTTTTGTTTTTTTAAAATTTTTTTTTTTTTTTTTTAAAAAAAATTTTTTTTGGCCCAAGGAAAAAAAAAAAAAAAAGGCCCTTTTTTTAAAAAAAACCCCCCTTTTTTTAAATTTTTAAAAAAAAAAAAATTTTTTAAAAAACCCCCCAAAAAAAATTTTTTCCCCCCCTTTTTTCCCAAAAAAAAAAAAACCGGGGAAAAAAAAATTTTTAAAAAAATTTTTTTGGGAAAAAAAAATTTTTTTTTGTTTTAAAAAAAGTTTTCCCTTTCCCCCTAAAACCCCAAACCCAAAATTTAAAGGGAAAAAACCCCTTTTAAAAAAAAAAAAAACCCCTTTTTTTTTTTTTTGGGGAAAAAATTTTTCCCCAAAAAAAACCCAAAAATTTTTTCCCCCCAAAAAAAAAATTTTTTTAAAAACCCCCCTTTCCAAAAAAAAACTTTTTAAATTTTGGGGGAAAAAAAAAAAAAATTTGGGTTTTTTCCCCCCAAAAAAAAAAATTTAAAAAAAAAAAAATTTTAAAAAAACCCCCCAAAATTTTTTTAAAAAAGGGGGTTTTTTCCCAAATTTTTTTTAAATTTTTTTTTTTTTTTTTAAAAAAATTTAAAAAAATTTCCCCTTTTTTAAAAAAATTTTTTTTAAAAAAAATAATTTTTCCCTTTTTTCCAAATTTAAAGAAAAAAAAAAAAAATTTTTAAAAAAAAAAAAAAATTTTTTTTTTAAAAAAAATTTTAAAAAAATTAAAAAGGGGAAAAAAAAAAAGAAATTTTTTAAAAAAAAAAATTTTTAAAAAAAAAAAAATTTTTTTTTTTTTAAAATTTTTTAAAATTTTTTTTTTCCCAAAAAAAAAAATTTTTTTTTAAAAAAAATTTTTTCCCCCCCAAAAAACCAAAAATTTTAAAAGGCCCAATTTTTTGGAAAAAAAAAAAGGTAAAAGAGGTTTTTTTTTTAAAAATTTTTTTTTTAAAAAAAAAAAACCCCCCCAAAAAAAAAATTTTTTTTAAATTTTTTTTTTAAAAAAATTTTTTTTTTTTTTAAAAAAAATTAAAAAATTTAAAAATTTAAAAAAAAAAATTTTAATTTTTAAAAAAAAAAAAAATTTTTGGGTTTTTTTCCCAAAAGGGTTTTTAAAAACCCCCAAAAAAAAAAAAAAAATTTGGGTTTTTTTTTTTTTTTTTCCTTTTTTTTAAAAAATTTCCCAAAATTTTTTAAAAAAAAATTTTTTTTTAAAATTTTAAAAAAAAGGGAAAATTTAAAAAAAAAGGAAAATTTTAAAAAAAAAGGGGGGTTTTAAAAAAAAAAAGGGAAAAATTTAAAAATTTTTTTAAAAATTTTTTTTCAAAAAAATTTAAAAAAAAAAAATAAAAGGGGAAAAAGGTTTTAAAAAAATAAAATTTTTTTAAAAAAAAAAAAAAAAATTTTTTAAAAAAAAGGGGGGGGGTTTTGGGTTTAAAAAAAAGGGAAAAAAATTTTAAAAAAAAAAAAAAAAAAAAATTTAAAATTTTTTTTTTTAAAAAAAATTTTTTTAAAAAAAAAAAAAGGGGTTTTTTTTGGGGGAAAAAAATTAAAAACCGGTTTAAAAAAAAAAAAAGGGGGGGCCCAAAAAAATTTTTTTTTTGGAATAAAAAAATTTAAAAAAAAAAAACAAAATTTTAAAAAAAAAAAATTTTTAAGGGGGGAAAAAAAAAAAATTTTTAAATTTTTTTAAAAAAAAAAAAAATTTTAAAAAAAAAAAAAATCAATTTTCCAAAAAAAAAAAAAAAATTGGATAAAAAAATTTTTTAAAAAAAAATTTCCAAAAAAAATTAAGAAAAAAGGAAAAAATTTTAAAAAAATTTTTTAAAAAAATTTCCCCCGGAAAAAAATTTTTAAAAAATTTTAAAAAAAAAAACTGGAAAAAGAAAAAAAAAAAAAAAAAATTTTAAAAAAATTTTTTAAAAAAAAAAAAAAGGGGTTTTTTAAAAAATTAAATTTTTTTTTCCCCCTAATTTTTAAAAAACCTTTTTCCCCCAAAAAAAAAAAAAAAAAAATTTAAAAAAAAAAAAAAAAAAAAAAAAAAATTAAAAAAAGGGTAAAAAAAAGGGGGTTTTTAAAAAAAAAAAAAAAAAAAGGGGAAAAAAATAAAAGGGAAACCAAAAAATTTCCAAAATTTTTTTAAAAAAAATTTTTAAAAACCAAAAAGGTTCCCAAACCCCAAAAAATTTTTTTTTTTTACCAAAATTTTTTAAAAGGTTTTGTGATTTTTTTAAAAAAAAAAAAAAAAAAAAACCCCCCCTTTTTTAAAAAAAAAAAGTTAAAAAAATTTAAAAAAAATTAAAAAAATTTTTAAAACCCTTTTTTTTTTTAAAAAGGTTTTTTTTTTTGGGGGGGCCCTTTAAAAAAAAAAAAAAAAAAAAAAGGAAAAAAAAAAAAAAGGGGGGGGAACCCCCCAAAAAAAACCAAAATTTTTTTTAAAAAAAAAAATTAAAGTTTTTTAAAATAAAAAAACATTTAATTCTTTAAAAAAAATTTTTAAAAAAGAAAAAAAAAAAAAAAAATTTTTTCCCCTTTTTAAAAAAAATTAAAAAAAAAAGGGGGGGAAAAAAACAAAATTTTTTTTTTAAATTTCCCCCAAAAATTTTTAAAAAAAATTTAAAAAAAAATTTAAATTAAAAAAAATTTAAAACAAAAAAAAAAAAAAAAATTTTAAAAAAAAAAATTTTTTGGGGGTTTTTTTTTTTTTTTAAATTTTGGGGAAAAAAAGGGGGGAAAGGGGAAAAAAAATTTTAAAAATTTTTTTTTTTAAAAAAAAAACCCTTTTAAAAAAAAAATTTTTAAAAAACCCCCCAAAAAAAAGGGGAAAAAAAAAATTTTTTTTTGGGGTTTTTTTTCAAAAAGGGAAAATTTTTTAAAAAAAAAATTTTTTTTTTTTTTAAAAAATTAAAAATTTTAAAAAACCCCCCCTTTTTTAAAAATTTTTAAAAATTTTTTTTTAAAAAAATTTTAAAAAAAAATTTTTTTTATTTCCAAAAAAGGGAAAAATTTAAAAAAAAAGGAAAAAATTTTTTTTTAAAAAAAAAAGGGGGGGGTTTTTTTCCCCCAAAATTTTTTTTTAAAAAAAAAATTTTTTTTTTTAAATTTTTTAAAAAAAATTTTTTTTTTAAAAAAAATTTTTTTAAAAAAAAAAAGGGAAAAAAAAAAAATTTTTTTTTTAAATTTTTTTAAAATTTTAAAAATTTTCAAATTTTTAAAAAAATTTTTTTAAAAACCCCCCCAAAATTTTAAAACCTTTTTTTAAAAAAAAAAAAGGGGGGGTTTTTTTTTAAATTTAAATTTTAAAAAAAAAAAAAAAAAACCAAAATTTTTTTTTAAAAAAAAAAAAAAAAAAGTTTCCTTTTTTTTTTTAAAAAATTAAAAAAAAGGGTTTTTTTCCCCAAAAAAAAAAAAATTTTAAATTTAAAAAAAAAAAATTTAAAAAAAAAAAAAAAAAAAAAAGGGTTTTTAAAAAAGGGAAAAAAAAAAAAAAATTTTTTGGGGGGGGCCCTTTTTAAAAAATTTTTTTTTAAATTGGAAAAAAGGGTTTAAAACCCTTTTTTCCTTTTAAAAATTTAAAAAAGGGGCCCCCCAAAAAAAAAAGGGAAAAAAAAACCCCTTTTGGAAAAAAAATTTTTTTTTTTTTTTAAAAAAAAAAAAATTTTTAAAAAAAAAATTTTAAAAAAAACCCCCAAAAAAAAAAAAAAAAAACCCAATCCCCAAAAAAACCCCTTTTAAAAAAAAATTTTTTAAAAAAGGGGGGGGGGGGGGGGGTTTTGGGGGGGGGGGGGGGGGGGGGGGGGGGGGGGCCCTTTTTAAAAAAAAAAAAATTTTTAAAAAATTTTTTTCCCAAAAAAAAATTTTTTTTTTTGGGGAAAAAAAAAAAAACCCCCCTTTTTTTTTAAAAAAAAAAAATTTTTTCCCCCCCCTTTTTTTTAAAAAAAAGGGAAAAAAAAATTTTTTAAAAAAATTTTTTATGGGAAATTAAAAAAAAAAAATTTTTTTAAAAAAAAAAAAGGGGGGAAAAAAAAAAAATTTTGGGAAAAAAGGGGGTAAAGGAAAAAAAGTAAGGGTTTAAAAAAAAAAAAAAAAAATTTTGATGAAAAAAAAATAAAATTTTTTTAAAAAAGGCCCCGGGGGGGGGGGTTTTTTTTTTTAAAAAAGGTTTTAATTTTTAAAAAAAATTAAAAAAAAACCCAAATTTTTTTTTTTTAAAAAAAAATTTAAAATTTTCCCCCCCTTTAAAAATTTAATTTTTAAAAAAAAAAAAAAAAAAAAGGGGGGGGAAACCCAAAAATTTCCCAAAAATTTTTTCCCCTTTAAAGGGTTTTAAAAAAACCCTTTTTTTAAAAAATTTTAATTTTTTTGGGGGGTTTTTTAAAAAACCCCAAAAAAAAAATTTTTTTTTGGGGGGTTTAAAAAAAAAAAAAAGTTTTAAAAAAAAATTTTAAAATTTTTTTTTCCAAAAAAAAATTTTTTAAAAAAAATCCAAAAAAAAAATTTTTTAAAAATTTTTTTTTCCCAAATTTTGGATAATTGTTTTAAAAAAAAAAATTTTTTTTTAAAGAAAAAACCCAAAAAAAAAAGGGGATTCCTCCCAAACCTTTTTTAAAAAAACCTTTTTTAAAATTTAAAAAAAAAAATTTTTTTTTTTTTTTTTTTTCCCTTTTTTTTTTTTTAAAAAAAAACCCCAAAAAAATTTTTAAAAAAAAAAAAAGGAAAAAAAAAGGTTTTCTTTCCCCCAAAAAAATTTTTTAAAAAAAAACCCCCCCAAAAAAAAACCCCCAAAATTTTCCTTTTTTTTTTAAATTTTTAAATTAAACAATTTCCCTTTTTCCCCTTTTTTAACCCCAAAAAAAAAAATTTTTTTTTTTTGGGGGTTTTTTTTGGGTTTTTTTTCCCTTTAAAAAAATTTTCCCCCCCCCAAAAACCCACCCCCAAAAAAAGGGGCCCCTTTTTTTTTAAAAAAATTTTTTTTTAAAAAAAAAATTTTTTTTTTTTTTTTTTTTTTAAAAAAAAAAAAATTTTTTTTTTTAAATTTTTTTTTTTTTTAAAAAAATTTTGGGGGGAAAAAAAATTGGGGGAAAAAAAAAACGTTTTTTCCCAACCCCCTTTTTAAAACCCCAAAATTTTTTAACGTTTTTGGGGTTTTAAATTTCTTTGGAAAAAAAAATTTTTTTGGGGGCCCCCCCTTTTTTTAAAAAAAAAATAAATTTTTTCCTTTTTTTAAAAAAATTTTTTTTTGGGGAATTTTTTCCCCTTTTTTTTAAAAAAAATTTTTTTTTTCCCCCTTTTTTAAAATAAAAATTTTTTTTTTTTAAAAAAAATTAAAAAAAATTTTTTTTTTTAAAAAAAGGGGAAAAAAATTTTGGGTTTTTTAAGGGGTTTTTTTTTTTCCCTTTTAAAAAATTTTTTCCTTTTCCCCCCTTTTTTTTTTTAAAAAAAAATTTTTTTTTAAAAAATTTTTAAAAAAAAAAATTTTTATTAAACCCCCAAAAAAAAAAGGGAAAAAAAAAAAAAAAAAAAAAATTTTTTTTTTTAAAAAAAATTTTTTTTTTTAAAAAAGAAAAATTTTTTTTAAAATTTTAAAAAAATTTTAAATTAAAAAATTTTTTAAAAAATTTTTTAAAAAAAAATTTTTTAAATTTTTTAAAATTTTTTTTGGGGGGGCCCCCCATTTAAAAAAAAAAAATTTTTTTTGGGGGGGGTTTTTTTATTTTTGGGTTTATTGGGCCCCTTTTTTTTTTTTTTTTTGAATTTTAAAAAAAACCCCCCCCTTTTAAATTTTTTAAAATTTTTTTCCCCTTTTTTTTTAAAAAAAAAAAAAAATTTTTTAAAAATTTTTTAAAATTTAAAAAAAGGGGAAAAAAAAGGAAAATTTTTAAATTTTTAAAAAAAAAAATTTAAAAAAATTTTTTTTTTGGGGGGGAAAAAAAAAAATTTCCCCTTTTCCAAAAAAAAAAATTTTTTTCCCTTTGTTTTTTTAAAACTAACCCCAAAAAAAATAAGACTTTCACACTAATTGTATATTTAGCGGACATATTTATCAGTCGTTGATATAATATTCTTGTTCGCAACTTTGGCGAAAGTGGGAGCTAGTTGTATATTCAAAAGGTATCCTCGTCCTCATCGGCAAGCGGGTTCAATGTCAGTGGCTCCAGCTTTTTCTAAAGGGAAAAAAGGTGCACACATCTCTACCGTTTAAATTTGACGGAATTGTCACATCTTTGAAAGTACATTTTTTTTTGAAATGGATATGCACAAAAATAGTTTTTCAACTTTTAGAACTTCTTTTTTATTTTATTTGTCCCTATTTTGGAGCTTTCTAATCTTAATTGGACAAATAAACTTTTATTTTTAAAACCCGCTACGTCTTTTGGGACTAGTATTAAAGAAAAAAGAATATAAAAAAGATATTACTAGACTTTCAAAGCTTTGAACCTGAATCCTCGAAATTTCACCGCTGTTCGCAAATTTTTATTGTTTTTATGCTTGAGTAATCAAATTTTTATTGTTTCTTTGTTTAATTATTAGGATTGAAATTTTTTTTTTATGTTTTCAATTTTTACACATCACATATGTTAATGGAAAAAGGTAATTTTATTTAACCTTTAATGATTCTTGGATTCATCTGAAATTGAGGATTCAAATAAATTTTTTTTTTTAAAAAGGTATCTTCTAGGGCGAAAAAATTGTTTCGTGTTTTTTTTTTAATCGTATTTTTTCAAAATATTCTTACAAAAGTACCATACAGTGAGTAGACGAAAAAATGGGGGAGTTTCTATCGAGCAAGGGAGGGAAGGGAAGAGAAAGGTAAAAAGATTCCACAGTAATAATAGGTTATGCCTTTTTTTTAAGTGATGGTTAGTACAAATGTATTTAAATATATTATTAAAAATAATATATTTTAGAAACTCTTATATTAAAATTTTATTAATATTTATATACATTAATTTATTTATATTACATGTTAAATCATTAAATCTTTTTAAAGATGACAACACTTTAATGTTGCCGTTATCATATCGTCAGAAGAGGCACAAAAAATTATAAAGTTTAAAAAAAGAAAAGAAAAGAAAAGAAAAACTGCTACATCAAACAAATTGAAAAAAAAGAAGTCGCTAGGACTAACATTCACTGTTTGGGAAAGGTCTTTAATTTAATTATTGTCCCCTACTGAAATGTTTTTTTAGAAATTTATTACATAATTTAGAGGGGTCAAGACTTTTATAATATAATTAGATTTGGGTAATTTGGGACTTGATTATGATAGATACAGTATAGCACAATATAATTTAAATAGGTTATTGTATGAAAAAAATTTGATATGGAACATAAATAGAACAAACGTATTTTAAACATTGGTTAAATTCGTGTTTAGGTTTTGATCAAGCTTCGGGTCAAATTTTTTAAAATCTAGACCACATACTATATATTCTTTATATTGCATTTTGTTGTAAAAGTCGTTTCTTACTAAATCAATATCTCAATTAATGGTTTGTGATTTACTACTTTTAACTATATATTTTTTTCTTATATCGTATTTTTAAATGTACAAAAACTTACAAATTAATATATATGTCAAGTTTGGTTTTTTCTTCCTGGTTTTTTATAAATAATTTTTCTTTAACTGATCAGTATTAAAAACCATACCTGTTTAATATTGACCTTCGACAAAAAAAAAAAAAAAACAAAATAGGTTCTTTTAAAACTTTGAGAAAACATTTTTGGAGTCGTTACTTGACTGGAGTTGGAAAAAAAAGTTAAATTATTATTAATTAGAGGGAAAATTACTTATAATTTAGCAAATCGGTCTTCTCAATTAAACCAATTTTGTAAACGGTTTTTAGAAACCAAAGAATAGAGTCAGAAGGTTAGGATTTTTAAAAAAACCTTTATGAGTACCATTAACTTTCCAATTTTAGATCTAATCTTGTAAAAATCACCTTTCAAATACCTTTCTTAAAAAAGAAAACGAAATTTAATCATGGGATTAAAACAATTGCAAACAATTAACGCTTAAAGTGGAAAATGATTTTCTTTTTTTTTTTTTTTTGTTTTTTACTATTGTCCCATAGGGTGTTTTTCAAATTTTTACTATTTGAGATAAAAAAAATATTAGTTCTTTTACTAAAACTTTAGTAGGTGAGTTGATTTTAAAATTTTGAAAATAATTTAGATTTATATTTTAATTTGATTCAAGTTTATTTAAGAAAAAAACTAAATGGTCCTAAAGTTGTTTTTTATTTGAAAATTCTAAATTAAAGGCCTTTTTAATTTTTTGGAAAATATCAAATTTGTTTTGTCTTTACTGAAAAATTGTTTTCTAAGTGATAAAACCCAATTTATTAATCTATTATTATTATTTTTTATTTATTTTTATTTTACGGTTTCCCAAGTCTTTTGTTGGAATAAACTATTACATTCTCTTCTTCTTTATCTTTTTTTTTTTCTTTTTCTTCTTTCTTTTTCTTTATCTTTTTTGGTTTTTCTTTCTCTTTTTTTTTGACAATTTACAAAACACGAAAAATAAAATAGAAAATAAAATAATATATAGTAACCCGAGTCGACTTTTAAGTTTGCTTAGGTTGGCTTCGTCTTCCCCTAAATGCAACCAATTGGTCGAAGTGGTTTTAGATGCCTACTAACATCAAAATGAGCAGGCAAATGGGGGGATTTTTGTTTTTCGTATTAGACTTGGGGTAGGGTAGCATTAGGCTCGGTGTCTTGACGTTCAATGGTCATTTGGGTGGTAATTAGGTTTGGTAGCTTATGGTAGTTTTCAAAGGTGGCACGTAGTAATTATAGAAAGAAAATAGGAGGGGCGAGTCTTAGTTTTTTTAACCACTACGAAGTTAGTTGTTTGTGGTGGTTTTGGAAGAGACATTTAGAGAGAGAGAATTCTAGAGAGAGAAAAAAGGAACAAGAGAGAGGGAGATCGAAGATAGAGAGAAAGGGAATGATTTCTAATTTTATGTATGTTTTAGAAGAATCAAAGGACTCTTTTTTACTAAACTAACGTTAAATTAAGCTAGGAAAATTCAAAAATCAAATTAAATGTATCAATGAATTTTAAACCCAAAAAACCAAAATTTTTTTCCAATTTTTGACTCCAATTTTTTAAAAGCATTAACGATTGAATTTGGAGGATGTGTTTTTAGTTTAATTCAAAACTAAGCCATGTATAGCATGTGATTTTATCAAAAAAAAAAAAAAATGGTTGTTAATGTGTGATAAATGCCCATAAATTATCCTTGAACATAGCTCCTTGTGTTCAGGAAAAAAAAAAAAAAACAGAAGAAGAAAAATTGGAATGGGGATTGAAATCAGTAAGAAGAAGGAAAAAGAAACTAGTGCAGGGTTTTACTTTCGAGGCATGTACCACGCATGCAGTTTGAAAATTAAATGGGGTACGGCCTAGTGCAGCACAACACCACCCCCAAGTGACCCCTTACCCCCCCCCCCCCCCCCCCCCCCCCCCCCCCCCCCCCCCCCCCCCCCCCCCCCCCCCCCCCCCCTCGACGTACTCTAATTAGGGCTTATGCCTTTGTTTTACAAAATTGCAGACCTTATTTTGGGTCTGCACTAAGCCATATTGTTTTTTTTTTCATTTATTTATAAGAACTAAATATTATAAAAGAAAGACCTTTTAAAACTAAGTGTCCTATCCTAACCCACACATTAAGTTGCACTTTTAAACAAGAAAAACACACTTTGTGCTTGGTGAGATTTGAACTCTAAACCTTTATGTCAACTCTAATGCTTACTTAAGTGGCTTATTTGTTAGGCCGAGGGGCCTATTTTCTTATTTATATGTATAATTAAATAGTATATAGGATTAATTTTAGTTTGGGGCTAGATTTAAGTCTAAACTTAAGCTCATTAGTCCTCTCCTTATTTAATTTTGAATTTAAAATTTTTTTATTCTATTAAACTATCTAAAAATTTTATTATTTTCTAAATTTCCTAAATCTTTTTCTTTTTTCTATTTTTTGTGACTTTTCCAATTTTTCTTACAATTTCTTTTTTTATTGTCTTTCTTAAAATTTTCTATTTTTTGTATTTTCTTAAATTTTTTTATTTTTATGTGTTTTTCTACTTTAGGAACCTTTACCTTATCTTAAAAAAAAAATGAAAACAAAAGGAGAAAAAAATGAGGTATTATAGATGCCTCTCTTTGTAGTGAAGTTTGAGTAAAACTTTTTCTACAAAGATGAGAAAAAACTATTTTTCCCTAAGGGTAAAAATTTTCCCTAAGGGATGCCTTAGCTAGCTACCCTAGGTTTGATCCAGTAAGGATTTTATGAGAGGCAAAAAGAGAGAGAAGGTGCCCCTAAGAGCTAGCTAAGTGAGTTTTAAAAAAGTCTAGCATCTTAAGAGTTAGCTAAAAACATCATTTTAAAACTTTGTCGTCTCTCCTTCTAAGATAATAACTGAGCAAGAGCGTCTCTAGGGTACTAACAATCTTGAACTGGAAAATTAAATCTAGAAAATATAATTGTGCTCTTCTAAGCTCACTAACCTAAGCAGGCACATCTTTAGGGGACTAACAACCTTAAGTTAGATTGATTTGGGGGAACATGACCGTGCCCTTTTGAGCTCAACTAACCTAAGCGAAAAAGGTCTTTAAGGGACTAACAACCTTTAACTGGAATTAATTGGTAACCTTAGCTATGCTCTTCTAAGCTCACTATCTTGGGGTGGAAGTGTCTCTCAAGGACTAGTAAACCCATTGGAAAACCTGTTATGTTTCTTCTAAGCTCATTTAGCCTAAGTAGGAGCGTCTCTCGGGGACTAGCAACCCTAAGTTAGAATCGATTGGAAAATTTGGTCGTGCTCTTCTAAGCTAACTAACCTAAGTAGAAGCATCTCTTGGGGGAACTACTAACCTTAATTTTTGGAATCAATTTCAAAAACCTTTCTCATGCTCTTTTAAGCTTACTAATTTTAATTAACGTGTGTCTCTTGGGGTCTAGTAACCTTAAGTTAGAATTGATTTGGATAATATGGTCTTGATCTTATGAGCTTACTAACCTAGGTAGGTCCGTCTCTTTGGACTAACAATCCTAAGCTAGAATTGATTTAGAAAACCTAGGTCATGCTCTTTTAAGCTCATAAACCTAAGTGGGTGGTCTCTCAAGGCTTAGCAACCTTAAGCTAGAATAGATTGGAAAATTTGATTGTGCTCTTTTGAGCTCGCTAACTTAAGCGGGAGCATCTTTCGTCAGCCTTAAGTTTGGAAATCGATTTTGGAAAAAATTGGTTGTGCTCTTTTGAGCTCACTAACCTAGGTGAGAGTGTCTTTAGAAGGACTAGTAACCTTAAGCTAGATTCGATTTGAAAAACTGGTTGTGGGTCTTGTGAACTCATTAACCTAAGTGAGTGTGTCTCTTAGGGATTAGCAACCTTAAGCTTTGAATCTGTTTAGATATCTCTCATAGATTTTAATGATAACAAAAAAGAGAGAAGAAAAACTAATGAATTAAAAAGTGTATAGGTATTCACAAAGTTCTTCAAAAGTTCAAAATTTGCAAAATTGAGGTGCATTCAAAAATTTATTCAGAAGGTTTTAATTGAATAAAATAGAAATTAGTTTGAAAATCTTCAAAAAAATGTTTTAGAAACTTTTATAAGAAGATTTGGTACAACACTTTCATAAATTGTTCAAAGACTTCAAAAAAAGAAAAAACTATTATTCTTTAGAAGGTCATTCAGAAAGTTGATCTAGATATGCGTTGAATTTTAATTATAGTAAAAAACCAAGATTCAATAAGGCTTCCCTCCTCAAGATGGAATTGTGATCTCCTTAGGGATAATTTTAAGCGAAAAATATATTTGCATAAATTAAAGAAAATGCATAAGAATGGTATAAGGGTAAGGTTGATTTAGATTTTGTGGATTTTCAAATTTTTAAAACATGAGGCTTATTCGAAAGTTGCTAACCCAAAAGCATGCTTTTTAAATTCAAATCAGAAACTTATAGGGTAGTTAAATATTGATGAATATTAATCTAAACAAGAAAAGGAGAGTTGTTTTTGAATTTGAAATGGCCAAATCTTCTAAAAATATCCAAAGGGAAATTATCTTAAGAAACCAACAGTTGGATAAATATGGAAGTGAAGATAATCTTTAGATTTTTAGCCATTGAAAAATCTCAATATAAAAGAGAAAGATTCAAAAAGTCAAAAACAACTCTAAATAAAAGTTTTTTTTTGCACAAAAAATCGTGATTAGATTCAATCTTCTAAAAAGTCACAAAAAGTTCTTCAGAAATTTTTTACTGAAGCAGATTATAGAACATTGATTTGAAAAAAACCTAGTCCTGCTTTTCTGAGCTTACTAAAACCCAGACGAATGTATCTATCAGGGATAGCAAACCTTAAGTTAGAATTTATTTGGAAAAACCTAGTCCTACTCTTTTGAGCTCACTAAAAATTAAGCATGTAAACTCTTTGAAGACTAGTAATCTTAAGCTGGAATCGATTTAGAAAACCTAGTCTTGCTTTTTTTAAGCTCCCTAACCTAGGTAGGAGCATTTTTTTGGGGCTAGCAAAACCTTAAGTTGGAATTGGGTTTTAGAAAACTTAGTCATACTCTTCTAAGCCCACTTACTTTAAGTAGGGTACGTCTCTTAGGGATTAGCAACCCTAAATTAACTTAAGAGGAAATTCTTTATGGGCTCGTTCAAAGGAATTGATGATCAAAGGAAGACCTTTTGGGCCCCACCAAAAGAATTTGATAAAGAGAAGCACCTTATGGGCTTGTTGAGAGAAATTAGTAAAAGAAAACCCTAATGAGCTCTTTAAAAGGGAATCAAGCCCCCCATGACTCTTTATGAAAAATTTGGGCGTGGAAAGCCCCTTATGGGCACGCTAAAAGGAATTGATGGAAAGTGCCTTATCTTGCTAAGGGGAATTGATAAAGGGAAGCTCCTATGACTTACTTGACGAAATTGGCTGGGGAAAAGTGCCTTAGGGCTCACAAAAAGGGAATCTTTTGAAGAGAAGATCCCTATAGGCTGTTTAAGAGAAATTGGTAAAAAAAATGCCTAATGGGCTGTAAGAGGAATTAGAAAAGGAAACACCCTATGGGCTCACTATAGGGAATTAATGAAGAGAAATGCCCATAGCTTGCAAAAGAAACATAGGCTTGTTAAAAAAAGTTAGTAAACGAAGCCATTTAATAGGCTCGTTTACAAATTGGTGAAGGGAAGCCCTAAAAGGGCTTGCTAAGGAAGCGATTTATAAACTTACTAAAAGAATTTAAAAGGATTTTGTTAAGCAACGCCTTCAAAGGGTTTGGGCCCTGTCCCAAAAAAATAGTTTAGAAGGTGAGACCTTATGGCCAGCTCAAAAGTTTGTTAGGAGTAAGAATTTTAAAAAATGGTCATATAGTTAAATGTTTCAAGTTCAAAAACCAATATGCTAACACATATGGGTACTACCTAGTCTTACTAATAGCACCCAAAATTGTAAAAACCTTTCCCTTGAAAAGTCCTACCCAAAACCAAGAAACTTAATCTTCGAAATGAATTAAATTTTTGATCTTTGGGGTAACCCAAATGTTTTAGTACAAGCCTTTAAACTTCCCCCGGGCTCTTTTAGAGAGATCAGGGAAAATTAACCCACCAGATGCCCCCATATTTTTGTTCATCGATTGATTTCTTTCCATAACTTTTATGAATCGAAACCTTCTTTTTTTACAAATAATATTGTCGAAGGTAAATGCTTTTTGGGATTTCACTTTCCCCCTAAAAAAAAAGACAATAAAAACTCCCTTTTTGGAGGGTCAACCCAAAAACAAAGTATTTTAAAGTTTTTTAAATAAATTTCCCAAATTTTCCATTTTCCCCTTTTCCACTTCTCTTGTGTTTTCTGTATAGGTTCTTTAAATGGAAAAAGGGAGTTGAACCTTTAAGGGAAAAGGGTGATGATCGAATTTTGACAATTGCCAATGATACCAACTTTGTTTATAGAAATAAAAATTTAGACCACAATAACATTCAAAATGACTAGCATTTTGTATTCTAAGAAAAAAATTTCCCATTGACTTCTCTGGGGATTATAACTTTACGTGTTAGCATTTATAGGGTCTCTCAATATTAGCCCACCCATTTGAGAAAAAATTAAAACCCCCTTCTTAGTAATGCTCACTTCATTCTAAGGGCTTTTGAAATTGGGAGCAAATTTCCTCAAAGGTTTGTACATTGGGGGGAAACCCTTTAAACACCAATCACCTATTTTAAAGTTTCAGGGTTGTATCTTTTTTGAAACTCGGATTCTTTGTTGATGAGGGAAATTAGGGCCTAAGGTTATCAATCATCCCATCGATTAAATTCAGTTATTTGATGTGTTTCTCTCCCCAATCAGCTTTGTTTAATTAGGCTTTTTTTAAAACTTAAAGCAACGAGGATCTTAACCTCTACTGGTAAACCACTTCAGTACATATCCCAAAGGTAGGTGTTCCCCCAAATTAAAAATTTGATGGAATTTGTAAGCTAAGTTGAAGGGAAACATCTCATCCCAGTTATTAACGTAAAACCTTTTTTTTTTGATTCTTTTGATGTTTTTTTTGGGCTGCTTCAATGGCTTTTTCATTTGGGAGATATGGGTGAATTTTCTACAAATATTTTAAAACTATTAGCAGAACTCTAAAAAGTTATTGTTAAGTAAATCCCATTTTCGGGATGTTTGTTTCTAGAGTCCCGTATTGGCCAAGATATCTCTTTTGATGAACTAAGTATCCCCCTTTATTGTATTTTGAATAGGATGGGCTTTAACCCACTTGCAAAAGTAACGATGGCGCTGTATACAACGTCAATTAGCTGCTTTTAGGTAACCAGCAAATATATCTATTTCCATTTTAAAAAAAGGGCTACGTATGCATGTGTGTATAATTTTTGAGGCGTGGCATTTACTTATTTGCATAAACTTACTAAGTGCAAGCCTAAGTTTTTTTTTCAATCACCCTCTATTGTTACCGGTATCCCTACCCAATAATTTTCTTAGCTGCATGAAAACTGTTCATGTAAAGGATATACCCTTCTGTACTTTTTTTCACAACTCTCAACCTCCTTACCATCCTACATTTAAAAGTTTTTTGCCAAAAAATTGTCAATACAAAATGGACTCTTTATTAAAACTGGGGCCAATCTCTTGATCTCCTTTTATCCTTTTTTTCAACCTCTTAAGGTATATGCATTGTTGAGGAACATTTCATTATTATGTTACATGGCCTTTTTCATTCATACCTTTAATTGCTAAATAGAAGGGAAGCTTTTCTTCAAAATTTAAAAAACGAGGGGCTGAATCCGACTCCACTAGATATTTGAATCAAGATCTAAAATGGCTAAAGATCGGGAATTTTATTCTAAGTCTTTTTCTGATTGAAAATGATTTCTTTTTAAATTTTTCCCCCTCAATTTTGTAAGTATTAGTGATAAGGGACTAGTTTGGATCTTTTTCCCTTTTATTCTCTTTGAACTTGCCAATAATGGTGAAAAGTTTTATACATTTTAAATTTTTAAATTCATTTTTAGAGCCATTTTAGGGCTCATAATGATACTTCATATTCAGCGATATTATTCTATATGGGGGAAAAAGGCCTTACGCTAAACTTATTGCTAACTTTAAGAGTTCAAAATTTTCCAATTCTACCCCAATATGTTTGTTTTCCCCCCGAAGAACATCTTTCATTTTGATGGTTCACATCTTCTCCTTTATCAAAACTTCCTTTAACTGCTAAATGTTTTCACGAGGAAATTTACTTGTACCCCTTTTAGGGGGATTGCAAAGAGATTCTCCATAATTGATTTGCTAGAGCTTTCCCCCCTTTCTGAATTTCCCATTCATGTACATAATGTCAAATTCTGATAGTAACGTTTGCCATTTTTTTTGGGGTTTTGCCCAATTTGGGCCCATTTGTCTACCAAAAACTTCAAGGGGGTCATGAAATCAAAAATTCAAACTGGTAATAGAGCATATATTTTTGAGTTCATGCATTACCTAGACTAAAGACAACAAGTTCTTTTAACTTTTAAATATTTTTATTCCCCTTTAGTAAATTTTTTACTCAAAAATAATGGCTCGTTCCTTCCCTTTATTATCCTTTTTGGGTGAGCAAGACCCTTGGATTCTAGTAAGATTTTCAGGTATAGAAAAAAAAAGGCTTCCTAGGTTTTGGATCTTTAAAAAAATTTGAGGGTTTGAGGTACTCTTTTGTCGTTGTGAAAACTTTCTTGCGTTTTCAACCGTTGATCTTAGCATTCTTTTTTAATAACCCTTTAAAAAAGGGTGTCAATTGTCTATAATTTAGATATAAAATTTGGGCTATGTAGTTTAAAAAAATCTAACAAACCCCTATCTCCTTGAGTTACATAGGGGCAAGTCGACTATTGCTTTGCTTTACGAGGTTGCCCCCATGCCCCTTTGGTTGATTATGAACCTAAAAAATTTCCAAAAGTCACTTCGAAAGGAATACTTTCTAGGGTTTAAGCTTCAATTGGAAATTTTTTGCTTATCAAACAATCTCCTCAAAATTTCCACATATTTTTTTTTTCATTGGTTTTTTAATCTATCAACAACATATACCTTTAAATTTTTTGGCCCTGTCTTGAAAGATTGCAACCATGGCTCTTTGGTAAGTTACCCTAAAATTTTTTAAGTCCAAAAGGTATTCTTTTTAGCAAAAAGTGCCCCAGTTGTAATAATTATAGTCTTTGTTTTAGCTTCTTTAGACATTCAAATTTAAATTTTATCTAAAAACCCATCATGAATGAAAAAATGGTTCTGACTATGTTTTGCTAAAACATCGATAGGGGCAAATGGAAATTATTTTAGGGGTTGCTTTGTTGATGTTTTTAAAATTAACATACTTTGACTTTTCCTTCTTTGTCTTATTGCACAATGTTGGCTAGCCACTTGGATAATCAATACCTCAAAAGAGTCGCCTCTTGTAACTTTCGATTCTTCCTTAATTTTAAATAAAACTCCCATTGGAACCTTCTTTAAATTTTGTTTCTTA
>JAMXBC010000730.1:5000-14693 GCA_024138005.1 Lumnitzera racemosa
TGTGAAAAAAAAAATATATATACCCGATTAGTCGATTCAAAGTCGATTCAATTGGAATTAATTGTCAAGGCATCCACAACTAGAACTAGTTAGTCAAAATAACATTTTCATCGAGCCATCTAGTTTCGTTTGTTGGCTGTGGTACATATCTCGTTTCAAGATTCATCAATTGTAATCCTATTTCTATTCAACTTACTTCTATTTTGAACTTACTTAGCTTCTATTTTTTTCGATAGAAATAGAGTCGTTATAAATATATACTGCTTATAGATATAGAAAACAAATAAAACTTTCTCCTTTCACTTTCCTTTTTCTAAAGAAAAGGAATTCAAAGAATTTATTTTATTTATTTTTAATTTGAAATATTCGAAATGGAAATCCATTTATTTGATTTATCCATATTTCTTGCTATTTATTCTTATATTTATTCTATTTTATATATTAGCTTTAATATTCTATATTCGATTTAATTTTATATTCGATTTAATCTAATAGAATCTCTATTATTTTAGATTTGTTTTGTTTATGACTAGAATCCGCAAACTCAAAGAGGAAGACTGTCTTTTTTTTTATCTCTTTTTATTAGTTAAATTTTGAATAGAGTAATAGTCAGATGCGGGAAACTAGCTATAAATTTGGATCATTGAAAGAATACGGAAATACTTGTTTTTTTTTGCTTTGCTAAGCTAAGTAAAGTATCCTAGAAATCGAAAAAAAGGCCCATTTGACAATCTTTATAATTAACTTAGCAAAGGTCTTCCTTTTTGAAACTCCAACTTTGGCTTGTCTACAAATCAAAAAAAAGTAAGGCACTGCAAATTTATGTGATTACTATTAGATTCGATTAATTAAATTAAGATTGGGTTAGGTTGGAGTCTTTTAAACCCCTTTCATGTCATAATTTTGACTCCAAAAGATCTAGCCAGAATTAGATAGGGATACTAAAGAAAAGAAATTATTATAATTCTTTTTCGTTTGATTGTGAACAGTAAAAAGAAAAAATTCATTATGGAAATATGAAATTTGCTACGAAGATTTAAAAAAGAAAAAGGGTTTCTTTATCTGACTGAGATTAGATAAAAAATACCCATTGGTTTCGTGCAATGCGCTTTTGTTTTTAGTTTTATATTTGCTTGAGCGATCCTTGTGAGGAGACTTGTGGGAATAGTTTTTCGATAAATCAAGTACCTGTAAAACGACCATTCAAACAAGAAAGAATAGAAAACAATTAGGTATATTCTATTAATATTTATCTAATAATAGTTAGATATTATTTCGAATTTAATTATTTCAAATTTAATTACTATTTCTATATTAATTCTAATTTAATATTATTTCGAATTTCTAATTTAATATTATTTCGAATTTCTATATTACGAATTTCTATTAGTATTAGGGCTATACGGATCGAAACGTGACCTTTGGTAAAAGAACAAACTGATTTTTATCAAACTGATTCAATGTTTCAAAGACCCAACATGCTTTTTTTTTGCATTGGGCTTTTATTAGTGATAGAATATCAGTAGTCTCCCATCTTTTTTTTGAAATAAAATAAAGAGATGGCTCCATGTGCTCTGTTCTATTTTTTTTCGATTGGAGCACTACCAAAGTGTTTCAAAGAAGGGTTATTTGAGAGGTTTGTTCTTGCGAGTAAGTAAGTTAAATGAAGTCTTATCGCTCGTCCCTAAAAAAACCAAATTGAAATTTATACCCCTTAAGTTCTAGGGCGAAAAGAGAATTTTTTGAGTCCTTATACTCATTATGTCTAGCATTGAATAGATGGGTTTCACTTATCAATATTCAAATCAAAAAGGGGTTCTATTTGAGCTTAAAGGGCACCGAATCGGATGGGAGAACTTTACAGATCAGGTATTGTTTTTTGTTTTGTTCCTAACATTATGGGTAAGACATCGTTTTTCATAAGAAAAAATTCTTTTGATTACATGATGTGATGAACTCCTTGAAAAACATTGGCGCACGTGTAAACGAGGGGTGCTCTACCAGCTGAGCTATACCCTTGTGTTTGTTATAAATATCATATTATGTAGATAATTTTTGTCAAGATAAATAGTAATGATTCAACATACATCTCTTTGATTGGTATTGTTAGAAGGAATATTGGATTATAATCGGATGAGTTCCCTTGTATCTTTTGTGATGAAAAATGAACCTACTTAATCAGTGGTTAGAGTTTTGCTTTCATACGCGGGAGCAGGTTCAAATCAATAGTAGGTAGAAAAAATAGATACCAGAGTATGTATTAATAAGTCTTTTGCCCCTCTTTATGATTTTCTCTTAAAATTGAATATTTTTTATTGCT
This sequence comes from Lumnitzera racemosa, assembly GCA_024138005.1. NCBI lineage: Eukaryota > Viridiplantae > Streptophyta > Magnoliopsida > Myrtales > Combretaceae > Lumnitzera > Lumnitzera racemosa. The sequence goes on from JAMXBC010000730.1 coordinate 7,321, forward strand.
AAGAACCATTGCTTTTTTTTTATTGTATTCGATCGGAAGAAAAAAAGGTGTAGAAACCCAACCCCTTTTTTATAAGAAATTCCCTTTTTTACGTAGAACCAATTAAATTTGAAAAGAAATCGGATTGGGCTTCGGCCCTTTTCCCAGCTGTTTAAGCTAGATTTGCTCAATTGTTTGTTTTTTCCTTAGTTTCCCCTTAGTTGCTTCCGTAGTTAAGGTTTCCTGAGCTTCTTTGGATCGATGTCACTACCCTTTTTTCCCCATCATTTTAAAAAAGTGATTATTTTTGCCCTTTTTGCCCCCCCCATCAGAGCCCCGTTAACATTGGTCGTTAAAGGGTTTTAATATATATTCTACAGTGTGGAATGGGGGTGATTTGGGAAACGCCATTTTTCCCTATTGTAGTTTTAAAGTTTTTTACTTGGAAACCCCAAAAATTCATTGGGGGTTGTACAAAAGATTTTAAAGGGATTTCCAATTTTTTATTTTAAGTTCGTAGCCCTTCCCGTAGCTTCACGTGTTACCCACCTAAAGGTTGTTCGGAAACTATCTAAATTTCGGAAAGGATCAATTTTTAAAAACCCCTAATTGTTTTGTAGGCCCAAAATATTTGGGGAACCCGGGAAATATTTGTACGAAAAAGGGGGGATAAGAAAGTAATTTTTGTGTCTTTTCGGTTAAAGGTTTTGGGGTAATTATCAAGAGGATGTTAAGTCCCGAAGTTTTTTGTAAAGTTGTAAAATTTGCAACCTTTGGCAGTTTTTAAAGTTCCCCACCCGATTGGGTTGGGCTATTGAGTTGATCTAAAAGGGTGACTGGGATAGATCCTTTGAGTAACCCTTTTATAGTAGGTCGTCGGTCTAAATGGAAAAATGTCGAGCAGGGAAAGGACGGTCAAATGTTTAGGTACATAAATGTTTAATAGGTTATGGCCCCCTTTGGTGAAGTAACCTTTTTGTAAAAGCCCCTTTTCGGTATAAGGGTGGGTTGAAAACCCCAGGGAGGATTTAAAAAAAGGCGGATATTGTTGTTGGCGAAACGGAAGTAGTAAAAAAATAGAAGTAGTTTTTTCAAAAATTTGGAAAATTCTCCATAGTTAGGGCGTCAACCCAATTATCGAGCTCCGGGAGGTTCATTCATCTGCCCTTTGATAGAGTACTTTGTTCTGCAATATTTTGTTCATTTAATTACTCCGGTTTCCCTTTCATTTCATGTAAAGGTCATTTCCTTCACGAGTAGTTCACCTACTCCGCCAAATACGGATACGCCCCATGAGCTTTAGCAATGTTGTTGATCAATTCCATAAAAAGTATGTTTTCCCCACTCAGCCCCCCGAATAGTCCTTTTTTTCCCGCCACGGCGATAAGGGGCTAAAAGATCTACTACTTTAATTCCTGTTTCAAAAATAGATAATTTAGTATCTAACTGTATAAAGGCGGGCGCAGACTATGAATAGGAGATGTTGTACGAGTATCTACAGGTCCTAAATCATAAATTTAGGCTCTCCAAGCATGTTGAAAATTCGTCCTAGAGTCGCTCGCGACTGGAACACTTAGAGGGCTGCCGTATCAATACTTCGTTTCCCTTCATTAGACCATTTTGTAGACTCATAGTACAGCTCTAATCGATTATTTCCTAATAATTGTTGTACCTCACAGGTTACATTAATTTCTTGACCAAGAGTATCTCGACCTTTAACTACCAGAGCGTTATAAATATTAGGCATCTTGCCGGGGGAAAAAGCTACACCCAGTACGGACCAATGATTTGAGCTATCGTCCAGGTTTTTTTTTTCAAGTGTGGAAACTCTGGGACCAGAAGGGAGTAGGATTGATTCTCATAATAATAATAAAGTGAAAATGTTGAAATTTTTTACGAAAATTTTCGAATCCAAAAAATGTTCGATAGCAAGTTGATCAGTTAATTAAATAATTAATGGTAATTAACACTCGATTTCGTTGGTACGTCCAACCGAATTCAATTCCATTGATTTTGTTTACTTATTCAATTCAAGTAAATTTTGAAGTTCAATCGACCCATTTTCAAAATATCAAGGGTGATAAAAATCTTGAGCTTTGAGAAGTGTTCATTTGTCTATCATTTAAACAATAAATAGATATTATCTATGGAATTCGAACCTAAACTCTATTTACAATCATTATTTTTATCTCATTGGGCTTAGTTCTTTTTTTAGTGGATTCATTTATGTCTAGCCTTTTCTTTTTTTTTTTTTTTTCTACTAATGGACAGGGGATGGAATGTATCGTAAAATATTCATATGATTCTACAAGATCTAGTTTCGTTCAAGTAACGGATTCTAGCCAATTGAAAGGATCTTCTGATCAATCCAGAGATCATTTCGATTCCATTAGTAATGAGGATTGGAATATCACCCATTGATCAATCAAAGAGAGATTCAACAACTAAAGAAAGATCAATTCTTTTGGATCCTTCCTTTCGTCAAACCGGAACGAACAGAGATAGAATCAGACGACTCTCTAAATGCCTTTCTGGATATTCCTCAATGTCCGGCTATTCGCGGAACGTGAGAAGGGGATGAATAATCATCTGGGTTCCGGAAGAAATCGAAGAATTTCTTGGGAATCCTACAAGATCCATTCTTTCTTTTTTCTCTGACAGATGGTCAGAACTTCATCTGGGTTCGAATCCTACCGAGAGGTCCGGTATAGATCAGAATTGTTGAAGCAAGATGTTTCTTTTGTCCTTCCAGGCGATCGGAAAATAAAGAAATAGTTAATATATTCAAGATAATTACGTATTTACAAAATACCGTCTCAACAATTCATACTATTTTATTAGATCCGGGATGGGATATGGTTCCGAAGGATGAACTGGAATGTACGTTCCAACAAGAGGATTCGCGGCATGTCAAGCCCCGTAAGGTTCTTCGCTTTGCATCGAATTAAACCACATGCTCCACCGCTTGTGCGGGCCCCGTCATTCCTTTGAGTTTCATTCTTGCGAAGTATCCCAGGCGGGATACTTAACGCGTTAGCTACAGCATGCAGGGTCGATACGCACAGCGCCTAGTATCCATCGTTTACGGCTAGGATACTGGGGTATCTAATCCATTCGCTCCCCTAGCTTTCGTTTCAGTGTCAGTGTCGGCCCAGCAGAGTGCTTTCGCCCTTGGTGTTCTTTCCGATCTCTGGCATTTCACCGCTCCACCGGAAATTCCCTCTGCCCTAGTACTCAAACTTGGTTAGTTTCCACCGCCTGTCCAGGGTTGAGCCCCGGGGTTGACGGGGACTTAAAAAGCCACCTACAGACGCTTTACGCCCAATCATTCCGGATAAAGCTTGCATCCTTGTATTACGCGGCTGCTGGACAGAGTTAGCCCATGTTAAATTCCCAGATACCGTCATTGCTTCTTCGGGAAAAAAGAAGTTCATGACCCGTGGGCCTTCTACCTCACGCGGCATTGCTCCGTAGGCTTTCGCCCATTGCGGAAATTCCCACTGCTGCCTCCCGTTTGGGTCTGGGCCCTGTCTCAGTCCAGTGTGGCTGATCATCCCCTCGGACCAGCTACTGATCATCGCCTTGGTAAGCTATTGCCTCACCAACTAGCTAATCAGACGCGAGCCCCTCCTCGGGCGGATTCCTCCTTTTGCTCCTAAAGCCTACGGGGTATTAGCAGCCGTTTCCAGCTGTTGTTCCCCTCCCAAGGGCAGGTTCTTACGCGTTACTCACCCGTCCGCCACTGGAAACACCCTTCCCGTCCGACTTGCATGTGTTAGCATGCCGCCAGCGTTCTCCAATCAAAAAATTTTCTATCTGGAAATTTTTCAAGATTCAGAATATCATTTTCTCCTAGATAATTAGGGATAGGGATCATACTTCCGGTTTATGAAATAATTTTTGTTTATCTATATTGTAATTATAAGGAATCCCTTCTTTTTTATTTACACATAATGGTGATAAATAAATAGATAAATCTTTCTGATCTTTATAATTAAGAAATTTATAAGAGAAAAGGTCATATCCATAGCATTTTTTAAAGTTATATTTTTGATTCGTTAATGAATTTGAATCAAATTTATTCAATTTTTTGTAATGAATTAATCGTTCTTTTTTGGACAAAAAAAAAAAGAAACCTGCAATTGTTTTTTTATCCCAAGACTTCTTGTCCTTTGTTACACGTTCCTTCCCGAAATAATGAATTGAGTTCGTATAGGCATTTTAGACGCCGCGATTAAGATAGCCCTTTTGGCTATATTTTTGCTACTCCTCCCATTTCATAAAGTATTCTACCGGGTTTAACAACGGCTACCCAATATTCGGGAGATCCCTTACCCGAGCCCCTGTTTTCCGTGGGGGTTTTTACCGTAAAGGGTTTGTCGGGAAAATTACGTACCCATATTTTTTCCACCCGCCGTACATTTCGTGTCATTGCTCGTGGGACCCGCTTCGATTTGTCTCGATGTGATCCAAGCCGGTTCAAGTGCCTGAAGAGCATATTTTCCGAAACAAATACGGTTTTGCCTCGATAAGATATTCCCTTTCATTCTTCCTCGATGTTGTTTACGAAATCGGGTTCTTTTTGGGTTATAGTTGATGGTTCTTTTTTAATTCCATCTCTCTACTCCAGAAAACGGGAATGAGAGTTTTTTTCTCTCCGGCTCCTCGCGAACAAAAACGTTTCCCAATTTAATCAAAAATTGAATCAAAAATAAATATACTTAATCATATTATGGATTTTTGAAATTTCATCTAATCTATTAGGTCTATATCTTGTTTGAATATACTTAAACCTGTATTCTATTTATAGATAATTTTTTTCTTTTTTATAGCTAAGATAATATAATGTGTTTTTTTTTTTCTAAAAGAAACCTTTATTTTTTTTTTTATCCTTTTTGGGGTATCGAAAATAAGATTGAGTAACCTAACAAAAAAACTTCGGGGGGCGAATATTTACTCTTTCAATTATCTATTTCAGTTCTAGGATTAGCTCATGAATTTTCAGACTAAATGAATTTAATTGGTCCCTGGTTTGTTCCGCCATCCCATCCAATGCATTATTAGATTCTTTTGTCAATAGAATCTTCTGTATTCATAGGTTCTGTCGTTCCCCTCGCTTCTCAATTAATGATTAGGTTTGAATTTACAATGGAAGCCCCATGAAATTTTTTCTTGAGTCAATCTTCCTAGTCTTTATTGACTCGAGACTTTTTGATTTTTTTTTTTCTTGAACGATTCATCTATTAAAATTTGATCAATCTGTATTTATGCTTTATTACATTGTCTTTTTTTTTTTTATGAGATTTACTCATAACATAAACCTTCCATATATTTATATTGGATTCATATATCATTGATATTCTTTTTCTTTCTTTCAGGACTTCCATTTATCTGCATACTTTCTATACCAAAAATCATATTGGTTTTTCTGTTTTTTATGCAAAAAAAGATTTCAGTTGCTACAATGATATGTCCAATGAATGTATTATATCTTGACTGGTTTTTTTTTTTTATCCAGATAATGTGAATCGATGGTTGGTTATTCGTTTTATAACTATTAGTTGATAGTAGGTTTTCGATCCTTTTTTTTTTTTAATCCTATCCTCTAAAAAAACCAACGAGGTCGCACACTAAAGCATAGCAATTAAATTTTAAAAAAATATCAATAAAAATTTATTATTTTAACCTTAGAATTAGAATTTGGGCTCATTTTTTTTTGGATTTAAGGAAAAAAGAATGAAAGAAAAGAGTTTGTTGTTTTTTATTCTTTTTTTTTTTTTTTTTTAAATGGATAGAACAGTAAATTTTCTTATTCTTCTTCTCTAAATACCAAAATTTTTTGATGCCTAAAATCCCATTAAATAGTTCGGACTGGATAGGAACAATAATCAATTTTAGCTCGAATGGTTTGTAGAGGAACCCTACCCCCTCTGATTTCCATTCAACACGTGCGATTTCTTTTTGTCAATACGCCCTGCAATTTGTACTTGAATTTTCCCTTTTGTTTTCCGCTTGTTCGGTTAATTCAATAGCCTTTTTTCATTTGCTTTTCGAAATGGAGACCCCGATTTTTTTTTAAATTTTCCGGCTATAAATTCGGCAAGAATATTAGGGGTTTTGCATAAGGGTTTGGAATTCTTGTAATAGCAATGTTGAGTTTTCGGTTCGCCCCAATTAAGTTCTTTTTGTTATATTCAGCTGTAATTCTTCGATTTTCGGGTTCTGCCTTCTACTAATAGCTTTGGGAATCCCATATAGATGTGACTTGAATCAGATCAATTCGTTTTTTGAATCTGTATGCATGCAAATCCCTCGACCCCAGAGGATATTTTCATATTTTTTTGGATGTAATTCTTGATACAATCTCTTATTTTTTTGATCTTCTTGTAGACCCTCGGAATAATTTTTTGGTTTTTGGAAAACCAATAGCATGATGATCTTGAGTTGTACCAAGTCTGAAACCAAGTGGATTTATTTTTTGTCCCATAATCCTCCACTATTATCCATATCATGACATGTTTTATCTTTGTTCTTATTGTTTTTGACCCATTCGGCTTTTTTTTAAGCTTTAAGAATAGATGGTCGTATCTGTTTATGTGCCGGAAAGCTGTATCTTTCATTTACAACCCTTATATGGAAAACTGGGTCTTTTTATTGCTTAACTCCGTCCTCTAGCTCGAGGGTTTTAATCTTTTCAAGGTATGATTTTCATTGGACTTCGCTTCACTAATAACTAAACTTCCTTCCTCAAAACCCCAGTTTGTGACGAGCTTTTGGGCTGCTGCAAAATAAACCAATTTTAAAATAGGATAACATGCTCGATAAGGCATTAGTTCGAGTAGGCATAAGTGTTTCCTCATAGGGAACGTCCACGATTCTCATCAACACTCTTCGTTGCTACAAAGTACGATTAGTCCGATTCTTTGTAGGAACTACCCGTAATAACCAACTTGCAAAATGGATCTGTTTATCATAAAGAGATTCGTTGTTCCTGACCTGCTTTACCTTAATTGTTATTTGAACAAGTAAAAGTTCTGTCTTGGTCCGAGTGGGGATAGCATTTTCTTCTGCATGTCCATGGAGTTTTGAAAATTCCAAACATCTCAGAGATAGATAGAGAGGTAGGAATTTTTCGAACGAACCGCACCCTTCATATACGTCAGGAGTCCCATTCATTGGATGGGGGTGGCGGAACAAACCAGGGACCAATTCAATTTATTTATCTGAAAAATTCATGAGCTAAAACCCAGAACTGAAAAAAGATATTTTAAAGAAATAAATATTCCCCCCCGCGGGAAAATTTTTTTTTAGGTTTTCTCAATCTTTTTCGATACCCAAAATGATTAAAAAAAAAAAAAAAAAGGATTTTTTGTTAGAAAAAAAAAAACACATTA
>JAMXBC010000731.1:0-14679 GCA_024138005.1 Lumnitzera racemosa
TATTAAAATCCTTATTCCTTTTTTAGGGAATTTTCCTTCCATTATCTCCATTTTTTTTCCAGAAGTAAAAAAACCGTAAAGGTGCATAGATGTTTTGAGTTCCATCTCAAAATACTTAAGGATATCTAGAAAAATCTCACAAAATAATCAATAGTTTGACCAATACCTAGAAAAACTATTGGGGGTTCTTTCTTTATCGCATTCCACATTTTCCTTCACCTACTATAGCCTTTTAACTATACAAATTTTTCCCCCCAAATATAAAGACTTTTAAACCTTGACGAAAAAAAGAAAGGGGGGAAGGAGAGAGAAACAACCAAAGGAAAGAAAAAGATTGAAAAAAGAAGAAAAACAAATTAAAGGGGAAAGAAGTTGTAAGCCCCAAAATTACCATTCGGGTTTCGTCGATTGGGGGGGACCCGATCAAAACCTAAATTATAAATAAAGCTAGAAAAGTATAAAATGATCCCTAAGTTTGAATTTAAGAAAATAATAATAAAATAAAAGAAAAAAAAATTTTTCCAAATTTTAATTATAACTCTTATTTATCGAAAATGCATAAAATGCATTCCGATAATTAACGAATTACTAGAGAAATTAATGATACAAAAAATCAAAAAAATAACCTAAATAATATTTGGGAATATTTTTTTTATTTATATATGGATTTACATATATTTAAAAAAACGCGAAAAACTTAAAATACGCGTAATATCAAAAATAATACTAAAAATTAAAGAAAATTCAAAATTTAAATTTAAGGAAAAAAAAAAAAAAATAAGGAATGCCAAATTTGGCCCGGGGGAGCTGTGAAAAAATAAAAAAAATCAGCCAATTAAATTAAAAAACACAAAACCCAAAAAATTTAAGGGGATAAATAATTGCCCCTTATCCAATTTAATGCACAATAAATTCCCTAAACGTCTAAAATGGGGAAAAAAAAAATCAAGAATCCTTTAGATATTGGGATTTGAAAAAAGAGAGACTCGAAAATTTTAGAACTCAAAAATTGAGAGAAAAACCAAAAAAAAAAAAGAAAAAGGAAAATATGCAGTTAAAGGGCCACAAAGGGGAATCCAAACCCGCGGGTAGCTGGGTGGGCGGCCCCCACCACCACAAAGGTTGGCAAACCCCAGGGGAGCTACACACCCAGGCCCCCGGGCTAGCCGGAGCCACCCAAATTGGTGAGTTCGTTTCCCTCCCATTTTTGTAATTTTTTTAAAAAAAATAAATTTTATTATAAATTAGAATTATTGTTATTCGAAATATTTTTTTAAGTATTTTTTTAGGAAAAAAAAATTTTTTTTATGAAAGTAGTCTCTGATATAAGGGCCTTAAGAAATCGTCAAAACTAAAGTTTTTTTTAGAAATAAAAGACCTTAGGAGTGATTTTCGAGCCCAAAATTTTTTTTTTGATTACTAGATTTATGAACAGTGCATGAAGCCCGTTTTCCCCAAAAATTAAATTTTTTAAAAATTTTTTAGAAATTTTTGGCCCTAAAATGAGGCATAAAAGGTAATTTAGGGAATTAAGTAATTAAATGATTAAATTATTGAAATTTATGAATAATTATATGTTTTTGGATGTTGAAATCTGATGGGGGTTTTATACTTTTTGCATTTAGGGTGTGTGAAAATTTTTAGGAAAATTTTGTATAAATGATTAATAAGGGAAAAATAATTACTTTTGTTAAAATTTTTTAAATTAGGGAAATTTGGGGTAAAATCTGATTAGATGAATTTGGGCTTTTTAAGATAATTGAGTTTTGGGGTGGGAAAAAAAAATGTAAAATATTTAAAATGCATTATGTACAAATAAGCAAAAGCATAAAATGTAATTTTTGAAAATATAAAATTAGAAAAATTGGATAAAATTGATATTATATAAAAAATAAAGGGTATATAATAAACATAAAAAACTTGAATTTATTAATTAAAAATTAATTTTTTTCAATTTGGTTTTAAAAAATAAATTCCGGATTAAAAAAATAATTTTAATTATTTTAAGGGGAAATAATGAAATTAATATTTCAATTAAATTAAATTTAAAAAAATTATTTGAATATAAAAATATTAGAAATCAACTAGAACCTAATTTATAATACCTAAAGAAATTTATGAAAAAACCAATAATCAAAATAGAAAAATAAAAAACTTAAATAAATTAAATTAACCAAAAAAAAAAAAATAAGGTAAATAAACAAATTTAATAAAATAAAACCAATTGTTTATAAAAGATCCAATTTAAAACCCTGGGAACCGGGGATGGGTAAGTTTTGTTAATCTCAATTTTTTTGGGTTTTTTTATTGGGTTTTTGTTAAAATTGGTTTTGTATTAATTTAGTTTTTTTGGCCCTTTGGAATACGTATAATTTTTAATTTTTCCCCTAAAATCTATTAAAATTTTAAAAACTGACCAAATTAATCAATACAAACCCTTTTTGGGAAAAAATTCGGAAAAATTTTCCCCCTTTAAAGTAAGCGGTAAAAAACCCCCTTTTCCTAAATTGAAAAACAGGGGGTTTAAGTCAGAGTTCCAAGGTACCGGGAGGGTTTATTTCAGCCTGGGTTTTTTTTGGGGCATATGTTAATCTCCACCTTTAAGGGAATTTCCTTTTATTTTGAAAGGCAATTTTTGGGGGTTTACTCACTGCATTTTATCTTTATATAGATTGAAACCTTAAATTTTAAAATTTTAAATTTTTGTCTAAAACTTTGTTTACCACAATATTTAAATTCTTAAAATTAAAACAAATCCATAATTAATTTGAATTTAGAAATTTTAAAAACAAATATTTTTCAAAAAATTTATTTAGAAATTTTTTTTTTTTTAATAAATTTTTTTAAATTTTAATATTTTAAAAATATAAAATTTTTTTTTTAAATTTATAATTACCTATTCTATTAAAGGGTAAAAGAACCTTGAGTCATAAAATGGTTTAAAAATTATCTCTTTTTTAAATGAGTTTAACTTCCCCTTAACTAAAAAAGGAAAAATAAAAAACTTAAAATTTACGGTTTTCCCCTTTAAGGGGAAACCATGTTTTTTGTTCTTAAGTAAAGGGGTTATTTTTAAATGGAATTTTGTAAAAAAAAGTATTAAAAAAATAAAAAAAAATTTTAAAAAGAGTTTCATAAATTTAATATACTTTTAACAATCAATTTTCACAAAACCATTTTTTTGGTTTAAAAAAGTTAACAAAAAACTAAAATTTTAAAACCAAATCAAAAAATATTTCAAGGACCGGTTTTTTTGAGCTTTTGTCAATTTTTTGTACTTTTTGGGATTCTTCAAACCCTGAAGCTTTCTCACGGGGAAAAGCCCCTTCCCCAAAGGGTGGGGGAAAGGGAAATGTTTTTTAAAATTAGTTTGTGAAAAACCCAAAAACCAACATTTTTAGACTTTAAATATAGAGTGAGACGCAAATTTGCCATATATATGTACACTTTATTTTCCCCCAAAAAACATGTTCAAAAAAAAAGAAAAAAGTACACAGGCAACTTACTAATTTCCCCTTAAATTTAAAGTGTGTCCAAGATCCCCTCAACCCCCAAAGGGAAGTTTGGAGGGACATAAAGTCCTATATTTTATTCAATTTAAAAGTTTTCCTCTTTCCCTTTTGGGTTTTGCCCACCAAAAAAAAAAAGGGGAAATTTTTTTTGTTTAAAAACCCGGGTTATGCTTAAAGTCTGCCGGGACTCCCCACCCCTTTATCATAGGAAAGGGGGTTTTTGTCGATTTTTTTGGGAAATTTGTGGGGTTTTTTCGGGTATCCCCCTTATCCCATGAATCCTGTAAAAAATTTTCCCAATGAACTTAACATAAACAATGCTTAAGAAATTAACATTAATTACCCGCGCTTTGAAACGGGCCCTCCCCCCATGCGGGGGAAGCAAAAAATTAAATTTGGAAAAAGCACCCAAAGACGAAAGGTTGAAAATTATTACCCCCAGATCTTCCGGTTTCAAAACGCCTTTCTGTGTTTGGGCGTTTCCCGGGCCTTTTCAAGGCATTTTCCCACCCCAACCACGTTGCGAATCAATAAAACCCCATTTTCCCCATGGCTGTCAGAAATAAAAGGAAGGGTTAGGCCATGGAACATAAGTATACCAAAGTTAGTTAAAAAACAGCAGAAATAAAACTATTAAGAAGCATTCTTGTTCAAAAAACCTGTAGTATCTATAAAGTTTCGGAATCAATGATCCCCCTTTAAAGATTCATTTTCCCCTTTTCCCTTGAAATGATGGAAAACCCACATCTGTTTGTTTGCTGTATCGGAGATCCTTTGAGGAATTAAGATATGCCCCCAATTGACAACATCCCAAAGCCCTCCGATTTCTTTTGGAGTGAAAAAAAAATGCCCAGGGGGAAAACCTAAAATAAGATTAAAATAAGGATAAAAGCTAGGGGGAAAAAAAAATTTTTAGTATAAATTTGAAAGGAGGAAAAAAAAACTCCAAAAAGCCCAAAACCCCACCGCTTGGCCCTTTTTTGAAATTTAACCCAATCTTGATACGGGTTTTTAATCTTGTTTTCACATTTGACCCGCAAATCTAAAAACTCTTGTGTATGTACAGTGGCTTCCGGAAGTTTTTCATAAAACCTTTTTACAAAGAAGCATTAAAATTGTCCTCAGACGATGTTAACAAGGGAAATCTGGAAAAAAATCCAAAAATTAACTAGGGGGCCAAAGAAAACACCTATAAGAGCAGTGTTCCAAATTTTTTCACAATCTTTGTAAAAGTTTTTTGACCCTGGGAAGGGCATCGGGAAATTTTGGGGGGCACGGTTCTCAAAGACCTTTATGTGTTCATCATCAACTCTTAAGAATGCAACTGCCGTTCTTTTTTTGTTTGCTCATTTTGCAAATTCCAAACCACCATCTCTTGTATTGCTGAATGCTTCCTGAGTCATCCTTATTTTGGTAGTATTCGAACTTCAAATCCGCACCTAAGTGAACAACAAATAGAGCATCATTTTAAACTCTCCACCTTGTCTATCTAGTGCAAAATACCATCAACAAAGAAGATTTCCCAACAATTTTCACCCAAACGGGAAAGAGCAGAAATTTAATATCCAAAAATTGGCTAAAAACTCTCAAGATCCCCTTTAAATAAAAGGGGAACCTTTAAATACACTAGAATAAATCCCAAGCACTAATATTCTCTGGGATAGCAAGACCAAGGTATACATACATGCTGAACAGCAAGTTGGGATTGTCCTTGCTATAGACCAAAACAAAGCTGTTCTCCCATTCCAAAGTTGTTTACTTCGAGGAAGTCGATTCTTCATACCCCAAAAAAAACACTTCTTCCAAGATTGACTGCAAAAATAAATGCATATGAAAGTTACTTCCACTACTTCATAGAAAAAGTGTAGTCATGAAAAAGGGTATGAATTTTAAAAGAGAAACCCTTACCTCATGCTTCATGAGCCTCATCCTTGCATCTCTGGGCCAGCACTTCTTATTATTATATCCAACCATGTTTTCGTTATTTGGATCAGGATGCTCTGTTAGAAGCGCTGGATAGATCACGGGCCTCCTCATGCGTGAAACGGAACAGTATATGAACTCTGTCTATATTTCCGAGAATAGAGACGGGAATTGGGTGTCGAGTCTCGACTTTAGTATCCCAGTAGGTTATAAACTCTTGTTTGGTTTCTGTGGGGGACCAGCAATTTCGCTGGCACGAGTCAAACCAAGAAGCAGGAGATCCAGCACGAGGCCCTAATACTGCACAACAAATGAAGCAAACTGAAGTCCCCGAATAAGACCATATGAGTTGGTGTGGCTCATATCTTTGTAAGACAGGACAACATTGTTTTTGGCTGTAACATAATCTGCGATATTATGGTCGAGAACTAGCCGAAGAAGCCTGCACAAATTCCCAATTGGAGAATGTCAGCCAAAAAAACTGTATACCTAGTTGAAATAGTTGAAGAAAAACCACATAACCTAATTACCTATTGAGCATAGTCAAGTCAATCTTCTCAAAGAACTTCTCAAACTTTGTCTGAAGCATCACAACACACTGGCCTTTCACTTGGTATCCCAAATGCCCTGCAAGTTATTTATGCCTTGGCACCATTTATAAACCAAAAGTGGTGGTGGCTCAGAATCAGCGGGTTTTTAATCCAGTTTGGAAAACAGATGGCGCTTGTCCCCTTCATACCACAAGTATTGGTCAAGGTAAGCATCAGTTTTTTTCTCAAAGGCTCGATCTAAATATACTGGAATAAAGATAGCTGTATAAAACCATGAACTCAATGCCAACCTGTAGCATAATAATCAGTCAACTCATGCAAGATAAAATATATACTTCCACAAAAAAGATCGATAAAACTATTTAAAATTATTAAAAAAAGAAAAAAGAAAAAAAAAAACTCACTTCTTTAAATGCACGTTGCGTGAGAAGGTGACGCTTTTACGTGATAGCGCTCATGTGGATTGTCATATGCTTGTTCAATGAGACCTAACTCTTTCCCTCTGCAACTGGTTTAATCTTACAGCAAACACTATACGATTCTTTCAATCTCCCAGAGTAAAATAAGCAGCTTTGTTTTCATGTTTATACGACAATGGAGGAAATGGAATGGGTGAGAATTTCCTTGATTCCAACCAAAAGAACAGTAGTGGTATAAATTGCCACAGCCTCTTCTGGTGTCACATAAGGACCGTCTTTGAGATAATTGTTTTTGGCGTTCTGAAGAATGAAAGCAAAAAATTTTAACCAAAACTACAGAAAAAAAGGTGATCCTCAAGATGGAAAAGAGACATTGCCCCAAAAAAAAGGGGGAGCAAAAAACAAAAGCACAAAATTCAAGACCATTACTAAACTAATCCATCATTTTTCAAACAAACGGGATTTGACCAAAGCAATGGGGAATATGAACCAATAATCAACAATTTAGGGCTCTGCCTTGGCCACAGGCGAGAAAAACGCCCAAGATTCTTCCACAAACATTTTTTATAAACAGTCGCCCCTTTTGTTCGTTCTCTGTTGTAATGCGCAACTTTTGTCCCCAATCAGTTTTGGGATTTAAACTTATCAAAGAATTTTTTCTCAATTGGAACTGGCGACCCGGAACCTGCAGGATAAAAGTGAGAATGATACAAATTAATAAAAAATAAGCCCAAACTACAAAGTGCAAGTCCCTTTCCCGGAAATTTTTTGCTTTCCAACACCCCATGCTTCCCTCAATGCTGCAATTTGTTCTTGCCTTGTTCTGCTTTTTCCCCTGGAATAATTCGCGTCAATTTAGTGAGCCTCAAGGCAGATTGAAACTGGACTGACTTGAATCATAAAAGACATAATTAATCGGGGGGAAAACTCCTGGCATGGCATCAAGAACTCATGCGACAGTGCTCGAAGCTCCAAATAAAAAGGCTTCCCCCGTTGCTTAGGGACTTTTTTGCACACCTTTTAATCCCTCCCTTCAAATTGACGACCCAGCAAGTTCCCCCAGCCGCTTTCCAGCAAAGGTACTATTCACGGAGAAAGAAAAACCCACACTCTCCCATTGGTCCCCAAAAACCACCCGGGCCCTTTCCCGACGGGTTTCCCATGTTGAAAACGGTAATAAATAAAATGTTTTAAAGTCCTTGCACACCCTGATTTGTCTTATCCGGTACTTGTAACGATACATGCGTAAATTGGCCAACTTTGAGAAAATAGTATGAAAACCCACCCCAAAAATGGAAAGCTCAACATTCCCAAGACAAAACTGGACATTGGCATCAACTACAAGCTTTGTCAAACGTATTTATTCACGGCAGAGATGGAAAGCTTACCAAAACGTGATTTTTTTTCTTTTTTGTTGAGTGTCTTCAAGGCTTCAGTTTAAAATTGTAACGAGGTGAAGATAATTCAGTTTTTTTCTGTGAATAAAACAGATTCAACATTTATAACCTTGCTTAAAAATTGGGACTGCTTACCCAATCAAGTTCAGTGGTCTGAAAGAACTTAGTTGCTTGAAGAGAGGGAAAAAAATGCTTCTTTTCTGAGTTTTTGGAGGTCGATTCAACTCATTCAAAACAAAGCTTTTTCAACAATTTCTGATAGCGACCGGATTTTGACGGATTGTGGGTGGATGAAAAAATTTAAGAATAATACCATATGAAACAAAGAGCTACAATTAATTAGACAAACGGGGAAAAAAAAAAAGGGGAAAATAAAAGGAATTAAAAAAAAACCGAAAACCTCCCCAATGTCCTTGTACCTTTCAGAGACAGAGGATATCCTCACCCCGCGCATTCTTCCAGATCTTGTTTTAAAAAAAGGGGAGGCGCAAAAAACAGAGTTTTCCCAGCGTGTGGTGTCCTATAAAGCTGAGTACCCCTTTAAAAAGGGGCTCCCCCCCATCTGGCAAAATGAAATCTCATTTTCCCTCACTCTAAGCCCTCTTGTCCGTGCCCCTTTGTTAATGCTTGTGATAGGATGAATGAGAGGGTATAGTAGAAAGCAGGAAAATCAGGACTCAGTTTTAAATGTACATGACCATGGGAGTGTGGTAGTACTAAGCTTTACTTTCCGGGTTATTATTGTAGGTGTGGGAAAGAATCCGTTCGTCCGGAGGGTATCGGATAATGAGTTTATTTATGTATTGAATCTTCCAATCCTCATCTCCTTTCTCCTATTCCGGGAAAAAAGGCTCAAATTGGACCACCTCATAATCATTCAAGTTCACAAATGGGATTGAACCCGAAGAAAGCATTAACCCCTTCTGGCAAACCCATTAAATTTAAGGAAAATTTTGGGAAACTTGGGCATAGCAAAAGGGGAACACCCTTTTTTCTGAAATGAGTGTATTTTTTCAAGGCAAAAGCAAATCCTTATTCCAGGATTTGGGGCAATACCAAGGATGATCAGACATTTTAGCTCATCCCAGTTTCCCCCCATATTGAGTAAACCCAATGGAAGCTTTCGCGGAAGAAGCCATTAATTAAAAAAAAGTTCAAAAATTCAAATTTAAAGCACTCAAGCCACAACGGGAAATTTCATAAAAGTTTTTTTTTTTTTTTTTTTTTTTGGGGGAGGGTGGGAGGGGTTTTGGGGGGGGGAGGAAGATAGTTTTCTTTCTTGCCTTCATATATTAGCAAAAAATGAATGGTTAAAAAAATTTTCTGACAAGATCTTACAGCGACCAAAACCCACACCGCGCAACCCAACCCAAAAAAAAAAGTAGTTGAAGTAAGAAACATACAGGTATGCACAGTTCAGGGCTTTGCTGTAAAGAATGATTCCCCTGTGAAAAAAATAGAAGTATTGTGGTCAGTTAAATCGAGAGAGTGTTTTAGCAAGTTATGAAGAGTGGCCATAAATTGGGAGAGGAGATGCCCCTTCCCATGTGGGCATTTAATGGTTTCGTTTTCACAAAAGGCTTTGGTCTAAAAAAACCAAATACATCAGGGTCTTTCCCCCCTTATCTAATCCCAAATGATCGGTTTTAAGGGGTCAACATCAAAAAGATTATCAGCATAGTCCAAAAGGGGGTTCTTCACTCAAATGGGGGAAAGCGCTCCTCTTGAAATGCCGTCGATCCCTTTTTTTCTCTTCGATCATATCCATTTTTGGCCCCCTGAAACGGGGGAAAATTTGGGCCCTAAATGCATGACAAACTCTAGCTATTGCAGCAGATGCAAGGGGAAAAAACCCAAAGGGGAAAAGGGGGGGTTTCCAAACCAACTACCAATAAAAAAAAGAATGCTCAACAAGGTGAAATCTTTTGTAAACCCTTAAAAAAATCCCACATTCAAAGGTCGTCAAGGATGCCCATAACCCAAAATGTAATACAATTAACAAAACCAAACAGATAGGGATCCCTGAGCAAAAAAATTTGGCCCACAAACCCAGGGAAATTTTTCATTGAAAAAATTTAATTGCACCAGTTATGGGGTTTAAAAAAATTCTTCCATTCGGACCTGAGCAGGTGAGAATCAAATGGGTCAGAGGTATTTTCAAAAAAAAAAACCTATTATAGGCACCAAAATGACAAAAATTTCCCTTTGGCTCCCAGGGAATGGGCTTTCTCGAGAAGCTTGAAAAACTGCATGGGGGAAAAAAAAATTTTAAACCCCCAAAGATATACACGTTTTCGGGAACATATTTCTTTGAAGACATTTTCCCCATGATCTCTGCCGATTGAAAAGTTATCGCTTTAAAAAAAACCCCAAAAAAAGATAAATAATAGTGGAAATTTTAATACACAGGGGGGGAAATTTAATATAAACCTTCAGGAAATCTAAAACTAGAAAGGGAAAAGAAAAAGAGGGGAAAAGTAAAAAATGCATTCGTTTTTTTTTAAAGGGAGTGGGTCAAAAAGGAAAATTCAGTTTTGATCATTTTGAAAGAAAAACATGAGAGGAAAGAATTTTTGGGTTTAAAATTTCAAAAATTTTAAAAAGCTTGTTCTCGCTTTTTAAACAATAATTAAATTGGGGGGTCCCCCAAGGGGCTCCAGGGGATACCAAAGTAGCACTAAAAAATTTTAAAAAAAGAATTCTCTTCCCAGCACCCCAATACTAAACCCTGTTTGGGGCCTTGCCTTACAGATAACATTTAGACTCAACTAAAGCTATACCCCAACTGGACAAAAATTTTTTAAAAGTTTTACAAATTTGGTTTCCTATCACAGTCCTCACAGACATTCAAAATCTAAAATTTATTGCAAATATAAAAAAATCATCATAAAACCCGAGGCAGAAATTCAATCCCCCCCAAAAATTCTTTAAAAATTTGGGCCCTTTTATTCAATCCCCCAAAAAAAAAACCCAAAAGTTCGAAATAAACTAAATATCCATATAGCAAAAAAAACAACAGTTTTCCAAAAAATCATAAACACTTCTCTAAATCCACTCAAAATCTAATTTTAACCCCAGCAAAAAAAAAACCCAAAAAACACTATGCAAACTAACAAAATTTTTAAATGAATTCAATTTAAAAACGCAAAAAAATTTAATTCCCCATAGCAGTTCACAATCTAGAAAAAAGGAAAAGGGCCCCCCGATAAGGGAAAGGGCCCTTTTAAAATCCCAACCCGAGGAGGGAAAATCAACACCCATTTAAAGAATCCTCCCAAAATTTTGCCCCCTAAATGAAAAACACAAGAAAAAAAACACCCCAAACATTCCAAAAAAATCGTTGGCATGGGTACGGAAAAATTTTTAAAAGCCCCCCCCAACAAACTTTATTTTCTCCTTTAAACAGAAATGAACATAAAATCCCAAGACAACCCAAAACATCATGGCATTTCGACAATCTGACATCCTATTATTTCTGCTCAACGGTTTTTCACACAAATTCCAGTAAGCGTAACTAAATCCCCAACAAAAAAAAAAAAAAACAAAATGATTTGAACCAAACAAAAACTCAAAACATGGTAGCAAAAAAAGTCCTACCGTAAATATCAAAAACTCATCGTTACTTTGGGAAAAAAAATAAAATACAAAAAAATCCGGAAAAAACCAAAAATTTTCCGAATGAAATTTTAAAATGTTCAGGAGGCATATCCCCCTTCTGCCCTCTAAAAGAAACCCAAAATTCCTTTATCACCTACCGCTTCGAATTAAGTGCATCACTTTCGCGCTTTCTTTAAATTTTGCTTCCGTCTCAGCGGGGAAAACGGCAAAAAACCCTATTGAAGGGGAGGCGGCGGGGGCATGGGCCCGTTTGGTTTGGAAACCCCTTGTCCCGGAAGGCGGGAATTTTGGGCCCTTTTTATACCATTACTTCCCTTCCACATGTTAAAGAAATTTATAACAAAAAAGAGAGAAATGACAGGAAGATGTATCAAATTAGGAAATGGGAAATTCAATTGAGTTAGGGGGTTTTAGAGAGGGAAAACCCCAAAAATTAAAATTTTTTTTATTTTCCCAAAACCAAAAATTTAAAAAAAAAAAAAAACCTTTAAAATTACCAAAAAATTAATAAATAATTTTTAAAAAAATTATCAAGAAAAAAGAGTTCCCGGGAGCCATGTTAACTTTCCTAATAAATGGGTTCTCAAATTAAAGTTTTAATTTGCAACCAAATTTAAAATTGAAAATTTAAGTTTTAATTTTGACCTTTGTACCAAAGAAAAAAAAAATTTTTTTTTCCTCAAAAATAAACTAATCCAATCAACCCCAGGATGAAAGAATTTTCTTCCAATCATAAAAAAAATAACTTATTATCACAAAATTAATTAAAAATGTAGGACCCCTTTCTCTTCCGCTCTTCTCCCATACAAAATTAGGGACTAAAATTATTAGAAAAGGGGTTTTATTGCCAGATGGGGTGCCCTTAAAAGGGTCCTTTTCCCCAGAACTTTTTTCCCCGCCTTTTACACATTGGGAAACCGGGTTCCTCTTGCCTGAATGAAAGGAATTGGAAAGTGCGGTTTTTTTTTTCCATTTCCCTTAATTTTTTATTAATTTTTTTTTCATTTTGAAAAATTAAAATTTGCAGTCCAAAAATGTTTAAATTGGAGCTATAGAAATTGGTTTTTTTTTGGGAAAAGTTTTTCCCTCTAAATTTTTTTTTTTGCTCCCCTTCAAGAAAATTCTTCAGGAAAATGATTTTGGGAAAGGGGCCCAATTTAAAGTTTTAAATTTTGAATTTGTTTTCGGTAAAAAATTTTTTCTTCTCATTTTTATTTCAAGCTTAAAATTTTTATAAAAAAGTAAAAATCATTTTGTAATTTTTTCCAGATATTACTTTTGAAAATTGTTACAAATTTATTATAATTTGTTTGAATTTGGATTTTAAAAAAGTATAATTTTATAAAATTTTTTCATGGAAAATTATTGGATTTTTTAAATCCTTAAAACATTAATTCAAATAAATTTATTTAAATTTTTCCCTTCTCAAAACTGTCAAAACCGGGGTTGGTTTTTACCAATTAAGTGTTTTTTTTCCTTTAAAAATTACTTTGTAACTCAATTGTTATTTGAAAAAAAATGAAATTTAAAAATGTCATAAAAAATTTGAAATTTAATATTGAAATATCAATGAATTTTGATCATGCAAGTTTTTTAAAAATTCCGATTAATTATTCTTTAATGAAAAAATAAATTAATGTTATCAAAATTTCAATTATTCCAATTTAAATAAAGAAAAAGAAAACAATTGGACATTTAGCATTGTGGAAAAAATTCCTTGGAAGGAATGCATTTTTTTTATTTTTTAATTTTTACTTCTATTTAACCCATTGGCTTAGTTAATTACAATTTTTGAATGAAACGAATTGTGAAATTTGGCCAAACAACAAGAATTAAAGGGCTTATGTTGAAAAACTTTGTAGAAACTTGGTCATTTAACTCCCTTCTTAAGCACAAAATTTTAAAAGGTTTCATCAATTTTAAAATTTGTTTGTAAAAAATTTAATTGAAGTTAATTTTTTTTTTGTTTTGTCCCCCTTTTGAATTTTTCCCTTGGTCCCTTTCTTTTTTGGTTAAAAATTTTTTTTTTTTTAAAAAAAATATTTAAAGTTTCCTTTTTAAAAAAGTAATTTTTTACCAATTTATTTGGGTTAATCAAGGTTCCCCTCAAACTTTCCCATTTCTAAAACTTTACCAAACCATTTTACTCTGAAATTGAAAACGTAAATCGAAAATTTAAAAGTTTCAGGGAAGAATTGGTTTCCAACAAAATACTAAATCATTATTTTATAAAGTCAAATTTTCAGAAATATAAAAAATTTTTTTTTTTTTTTCTTTTTTTTTTTAATTTAATATTTTTTCCTAATTTTTATATTTACTTCATGTTACTGTTTATTAAGTCGTTCCTTATTTGGTCTATAATATCTTTTTATTAAATAAAAGCTTTAAAATAAATTTTTCCACTTTTAAGGGAACGGCCTCTTTAAGGTTAAACCCTTTTATTCTATCCCAACTTTTTTTTAATTTAAAAAATCGGGATTTTTACAATTATTATGGTTTTGGGTCCAAAAAAGTTGGGAAATTTTTTTAAATTAATTACTTTAAATAATTGGTTATTTTTTCTTCATTTAAAATAAATTAATTTTTCATCTAAAATTGGGGGAAAATTTTTTTCCTTCAAATACCGGGATTTTCAAAACAAATTTTTCCGTTTTACAAATTGCCCCAAAAAGACCAAATTTGGATTCGTTTTCCCTTTTTCCCATTATTCGGGTTTTCCCTTTGTTTACCTTGGCAATTCTTGGCCCCCAAAAAAAAAGATTTATAACCTAAAAATATAACCCGAACCCCCAACAATTTTTCACTAATAAAATTCCAAAATATGTTTTTTCCATGAATTGGCCCTAATACTTTCAAGACACCCATCCAAAAAGAAAAATTTTTAATTAAAAAAATGCCCTTAAATAAGGTATTTTGAGGAAAGGGGTTTTTTTAAATTTTACCCTTTATGTAAAATTTTTTTGAGTAAAAATTTACCTTTAACATTATTTTAATCTTAAAATTTTTTTTGGGAGTAAATCCTTCTTTATTTTTTAAATTTTTTGGGGAAGCTTTGTTTTGTTATCAAGTCCCCTTGCTTGTTTCCTTGTTTTTTGGTTTAAAAAATTTTTTTCATAATTTTAAAAAAGTTTTATTTATTTAAAAAATTTAGCAAATTTTTTTATTAAATTTCTTTTTTTTTGGGTGAATTGTGGGATTTCCCGTTTAAATTTAAAAGGGTTTTAATTTTTGCTCACCTTATTTGTTATTTTTTAATAAT
>JAMXBC010000732.1:0-14649 GCA_024138005.1 Lumnitzera racemosa
CGATGACGGCAGCCTCCTTGTGGCGGGCGCAGGGTGACGGCCAGTGGCCGCCGTCGCGCTCGCGCGTCTCGCCGTTGCTGGTTGTCTTTGAGAGCTCCTGCTCGGTCTCGCCGTGATGAGCTTGTTGAATTCAGAAGCCTTGGACTCTTCCTTGATTTTGCAGGTACAGCTGCACGAGCGTGGTCTGGGTGGTGATGACCTGCTCCGAGGTGGCGCCAAACTGGCTCTTGTAGCACTCGATCAGGATCAGCAGCGTCTGCTCGCGGCGGGTCATGACCTCGGTGCGCGAGGTGGTGACCATGCCCTTTGTGATCTCCAGGTAGTAGTTGGCAATCTTGGAGACGAGCACGTGGTGGCTGGGCAAGATGGCCTTGGAGATCTTGGTGGCGGTGAACCAAAGCTGCTGGCCTCGTTGATGTTGTCGAGCTTCTGGTAGTACTGCGCCAGCGTGATGACCGACTGCAGCACGGCCGGGTGTTCTCCCCGAAGGCCTCGCGACGGATGCGCAGGGCAATGTCGTGCCAGGTGATCAGCGTCGGCGTCGGCTTGTTGTCCCAGACCGTCTTCTCGAACAGCGCCAGCGACACGGACTTGGGGAAGATGGCCTTGAAGTCCTTGGGCAGCTGCAGCTGGCCCTGGTTCTTGAAGAGCGACGTGAGGGACACGTGCGAGATCCAGTAGCGGATGGCATACTCGAGCAGCACGTGGCGGTCGAACAGAACGTTGACGGTGCCAGCGTCGAGCGGGGAGAAGCTCGGTTCGTGCTTCTCCGGGATGCCGTTGTGCAGGTAGATGAGCAGACGCTGCACCATGTCGACCTGGCGGTCCCGGATCGGAACCGGGAACTTGCCCTGGGCGAAGAGCTCGCGGAGGGAGTGACGGATCAGACCGTGGCGAAGGTAAACGAGGCGGTCTTTGACAAAGACAAGCGTGTTGACGGGCTTGAGCGCGTGCAGCACCTCAGTCGCCTTGTCGGTGACCTGCGACTTTGAAATGTCAACCGACTCGAGCGCCTCGAGTTCGTCAAGGAGCAGCGGACGCTCAGTGGTGGACAGCCAGGTGAGGCAGTGCTTGCCGACGTCGGAGATCTGCGACTGCTGAAGGATGGTCAAGATGACGTCCTGCAGCGACGGAGGCGTCTTGACGATCGTCTCGAGCGCCGTGTGCGGGTTCTCCTCGCTGAGGAGCAGCTTGGCGACCAGCTTGGACCACAAGAAGGATCCGCTCGAGGCGGTGGTGATGCTGTCAGAAACCCAATCTCCTGCTCGTCGGAAGAGTGCTCCAGAGCCTTGTGCTTGGACAGCTGGCGGCGGACGACCGAGAGAATGTCCTCGTGGATGAGGCCGTTGCGATCTCGAGGCGGGAAATGTCGGTGCCAGCGGGGACCGCCGAGGCCTGCGACAGGGTGATGAGCTTGGCCGACGGCACCTTCTTGACGGCATCGTGCAGGTGCTTGAAGACGGTGGTCGGCTCGGTCGTGAGCTCGTCGAGGCCGTCGATGACAAAGACGACGTCCTTGGCGCCCTGCAGGGTCTTGCCGAGGACCTCGCCGAGGACGGTCCAGAGGTGGGTCTCGTGCGCGACGACGTCGGCGGTGTGCTTGCTGTGGTGGTAGGCGTGCACAAGTGCCTTGTACAAGGCAATTTTTGCCAATGCGCTGCTCAAACAGCTGGCGCAGAAGAGACTTGACAACCGCGAGCGAGTTGGCCAGGGCCGGAATGCGCGCGTTGATGGGCACAAACAAAGTGCTGTAGAGCGCTTGCCGATAGACGGGTTCAGGCGGTCGACGATCGTCCCGGCGAGGACGGTCTTGCCGGAGCCGGGCTTGCCGACGATGGCGAGCGTCTTGCGCTTGTCCTTGAGGAAGCGCAGCAGCGAGGGCTCAACCCACAGGCAGGTGTTCTCCTCGCGGTCGTTGGCGAGGTAGGCGTGGTCCTCGACGACGCCGGCGAGGACACTGTCCTCGGGAGCGAGCCAGGCGCGCAGCGTCTTGATGTCGATGCTGTCGGTCATGGAGACCTTCTCCTGGACCATCTGGAACTTCCACATCTCGTCGGCGATGCGGGCGCGGCGAGCGCGGAAGCTGTTGATCGGCACGGCAAACTGGGTGTACATGTCGACCGAGACGGAGCCGGAGGCGAGGCCGCGGATGGCGCGGTGGTAGTGGGTAGCGACATCGGCCACGAGTGTGACCAGGTCAGCAAACGCGAGCGCGAGCTGGTCCTTGATCTCGCTCGAGACGCCAAACAGCTCCGTCCGGTCGAGCAGGGCGTTCAGAGACAGCGACGCGTTGTAGAAGAAGCCAAAGGACGTCACCAGCGCCGGCGCATTGTGGGGGGCCGAGCTTTTCGTTGTTAGACGAAAGAGTTCATAAGAAGGGGGGACCAACCTCGAGGATGCGGGCGATGTAGCCGTAGGCAAGCTGGGCGGCGCGGAAGCTGTCGCTGGCAAAGCTCTCGATGGCGACGTCAAAGCCGTTGATGCGCTCGGCGAGCAGCTGGGCCCAGGCGAGGACCTTGTCCCAGGGGCTACCCTCAGCGGGGGAGCTGCTGGCGAGGCGCTCATCGCGGATGCGGTGGATGAAGGCTCTGGAAGGTCTCGGCCTGGATGCGCTCGGCGGTGGCGTCGCCGAGCTCGTCGATGCTACGGCGCTTCAGCAGGTTGATGGTCTCGGTGATGCGCGAGGAGCCGCCGACGGTGCTCATGCGCGACTGCTTGCGGCTCATGATGCCGCTGCGGCGCGCGGTGGACGTGTTGGACACAGTCTCGCCGTCGACGTTGGTCATGCTCCGCGTCGAGCTGGAGAAGAAGTGGCTGATGCCATTTGCAAAGGCCCGACATGCTGGGCGGTTCAGTTGAGGGTTTTCCGGAATTACAACTGCTTCTTGCAGGGAAGCTTTCAGATGCAGAGAAGACGTGCGGTAGTGGTCTGGGTCAACAGAAAAGTCAGCCGCGTTTGCCGGTTGGGCGTCAGGCGGCGGCAGAGAGAGCGGGGACTCGAGACGCGGACGCGTACCGGCGGCCCTCAGGCCCAAGCGGAACATACCTCTGCAGAGACGCGTGTGCGTATGGATTAGCTGGTCAAAAGAGAGATAAGACAACGGAAAAATGATACAATGCGCACGGCAGGCAGGCGGTGCAAGCAATCGTTTGTGAGGGAGAGGGCAAGAAGGGACGCGGCCTTGACAATGGCTGAGCTATATACAGCCGGCAAGATGAACAGCGTCAAAAGTGGCAAGCAGAGCTCATCGCAGATTGCGTCAACGAGGGTACCATCGGGACTCACTGACGGTGATGCGGCCTTTCAACCGATGCCCGGAAGCAGCAGCGAGAGGGCAAGGGCGCGCGTGCGCGCGCGCGGCTGTGATGGAAGCCCGGTGGGGCTGACTGACATAGTCGATGAGCGCCAAAGACGTTAGACTGGCATGTGTATCCACCGTGCACGCAAGTGGAAAGCCGTCCGCCATGTTCGGTCGAAAGGGGAAGAGCAGTGGCTGGTGAGGTCAAGCATGTGCGGGCGCCCGGGCGGGTGGTCCAGACGCAGGCGCCACGAAACAGCCATGCAGCCATGCAGCCGCGTGCTGTACTGTATGTACAGCAGGCATGCAGGCAGGGAGGGCTGCAGGCGGCCGCTTGACAGAGGGCCTCGAGCCAGCTGTTGCGGTCGTGGGACGCCTGCAGCAAGCCCGCGTCCGGGGTTGTTGGACTGGGTGAGGACGATGCGAGAGTCCAAGAGCATCAAGGATCGCCGGAAGCCATTCCGGCGGCTGGCATGCTGGCTGGGATTAACCTGCTGGACGAAACCGCGCGCGTGCGGCGCCGCGGCCGGCTCCACTGTTGACGTGAGGTCTGCGTGGCGGGAAGGCCTAGCCGCAGCGCACAGGAGGTTTCGATGTCTCGAGTCTATTGGCGCGCGTCCCGGCTGTGAGATCGGCGCCCGGCCCGGCGCGTGCTATTCCGCGCTCGGCCTGAAGCAACGCGCGGGCAGCGGTTGGCCCGCAGCCGCTGCCGGCTTGCTTGTCTGTTGTCCAGGTCGTACTGTATGCCGCCTTGACACGAGCTTCCGAGTGCCTCACAAGTCCGTCTGCCCTTGGTGATTCCCTCTTGACAGACGACCAGGTCGCGAGGATGAGGAGATCGTCCGACGACCGCCTAAAAAGCGGCCACATACCGTGCTGTACTGTAGAAACCACTCGGATGACACGGACCCACGTCGGCTGGGCCAGCTCGAACCAGCAACGATGACCTTGGGCCACGATCGCGCGGCATTGACTGCTCAAAAAAAAAAGTCCTCCTCTGGATCAACAGGCCGCCGGCGGCGGCGGCGGCGGCGGCTTTGCATGGGTCGCGTTAGTGCGAGCTGAAGCTGGGGCCCCTGGGGAGCGCGGCGGCTCGGCGGCTAGCAGCGCTTCCCGCTGCCGCTCGGCCGCCAAGACGGCACTCCTCGTTGTCGTCCTCTTCACAGGGAACGAGCAGCTCGAGCAGCAGCCTTGACCTGCTCAATCTCCGGCCATCGATGATTGCCTGTCGGCGAAGCGCCAGTGAAGGATCCGGGCGTGGCGATAGCATGGCACGCCGCAAGCCGGCGGCGGTGGCGGCGGCGGTGGCGGTCCGTCAAGCCGTGTTTGACAGCTGTTCGAAACGGCGCGGCGGGCGCGCGTGTTAGTGTACGCGGCAATTGACGATCGCAGCCGCTTTGGGCGCGCGCGAGCAGCTCTGCGGTGCTGCGAGGATCCGAGCCTGCCAGCTGCCAGCAACAGCAGACGCCAGACGCCTTGACCCGCCGCGCGGGCCGCCAAGCGCCGGCAAGGGCGTGCATGACTCGCCGTGCCGTCCGGCCATCACGGTGTCGCTGTCGTCCTGTCGTCTCTGATCGATCATAGCATTCTGCTTGCATGTCTGAGGCCAACGCCGCGACGCTAGACCGGGCAGCAGGAGACGACTTGACGACCCCGCTGCCGGGCAGATGGTACAGTACAGTGCAAAACTCACAGCTGGTGGACCCGCCGATGGCGAGTCTCTCGTCTGGCTGCCGCTGCTGCTGCGGTGGAGCAGGACGGCTCATCGATGCCCGTTGAAGCTGTGTGGCGTCGCAGAGGCCTCCCCGCTCGCCAACGCCTTGACGCGGTCATTTGCGGGCGTCCGTCGATGCCGTGCAGGCATGCATGCTCCGGTGCCCGCGCTACGAGGCTTTTTGTTTTCTCCCACGCACGCACGCACGCACGCGCGGCTGGACGAGGTGGCATTTTCCGGGCTCGCTTTCTCCCAGCAGCCTGGTCAACGTGTGCACGCAGGCCGGGTCGAGGTTGAGCTCAAAGCCGCGAGCGGCTGGTGGCGTGTACGAGGCTGCTCTCACTTGAGCACGTGCGACACCGCGATCCTTCACCCCGTGCGTTGCGATGCACTGCCGCAAATGGACTTGTTGAGGCTGCAGAGGCTGTTGGTTGCCCCGGTTGTACAGCACGGACGACTTCTCTCTCAGCAGTCCGTGGAACGCTTGTGGCCGTCCGACGCCCGCGGTGGCGTTGGAGCTAAAGTCGCGCATGACGCCATCCTGTCGACTGGACGTCGAGCGGTGCTCGAGCGAGCAAGGCGCTGCAGGGCTGATCCACGTCGAAACACCATTCAGACCCTCGCTGACCTCGCACCACCCTCCAGCGGCCAGCACTGCACTGTGCAGATATGTACATACATGCAAGGGAGTGGCGTGACTGATTGGCGGCGCGCTCGGGCTGCCGAGAACAAAGGCTTTCATGCACGGGCACAGGAGACAGACGCAAGAGTCCCTGCGCGCTGGCACCGACGGCCTAATCGGGTCATCCTTTGCAGCTCCCCATAGAGCTCTACCGCTAGCTCGAGACCGACGCGTCTGACTGCCGACCGCGCGGCAAGCGCTGTGTAGGGCGTGCATGATTGGGACGGCGTCGCTCCTGCGAGCCCATGTGGAGCGCCGCACCTCCCGCAGCCATTGGAGCAGAGCATGCCCAAAGGGGCATTCGGTTTGAACCCGATCGTGGAATCACTGCTTCCCAGCGTGAAGACAACCTTTGGTAGGGCTGTCGGCCGCTTGCTCCTTGCGTTCATGCGGCGGCATCCTGCCGTTTCGATTTTCCGATCTCTTGATCCTGCTGCGCAGAGGCTCGAATTGGTAATGGGTCGCTCTCGAGGGCCAGCCGCCGTGTTGTGAGAGCTGAGAAGCGCTCTGAGACGGTCAGCGAATGGCTTGAACAGCCTCGCACCACCCGGGCAGTCGAACAGTACGGTCAGCTACGGCCGCCGCAGAGAGCACCTAAGGGTGCCCCGTGTGTCGCTCACAGAGTCAGATGCGACCGAGGTGGTGGATCTGGCCGGCCGTTGCGTTGTGCTGCGCATGCGGCGTCTGCGTCGACGCATCCCGACTGCTCGGGCGGCCCCGCCCTGCATCGATCCCGTTTCGATGCGCTGCTGGCGCCCGCGGATGACGTCCCGCGGCTATTGGCGCCGTTGCCGCGCTTCGCCGCTCCTCTGCCACGTCTGCCACGTCTGCCATGTCTGCCACGTCTGACACGTCAGGGTGCAGCGGCAGCCCGCCACGGCGCACGTCGGATCAGATCGTGCGCTAGATCGGCTTGTTGCAGCTGAGCTGGCCGCGAGGCTCTGCATTTCTCGGCTGTCCCCGGCGCGCCACGCTGCAGCCTGGCACGCGCGCGCGCGGGTCCACCGCTCCTGCGCCCCACGTTGCGGTGCCTGACCGGTGAGCAACAGATCTCCCTCTTTCGTCGGAGCCGCTGGTGCCGCCAGCTACTGCACAGGCCCCGTTGCGCGAATCCTTCTCCTCGGGTGGGCGAAACGTTGCGCCACGTGGTCGTAGTGTGCCGCTGGCCCGCCGACGTAGGTTTGCTTTAGCGTTGTCGTTGTCGTCCCGTGATCCGACATTCGATCATTGGTCGTCGCCGGGCTGATGGTTGTCGCTTGCGATGTCCTGTGCGCGCCAGTTGCGGGTCCAGGTCCGCATCGCCGCGGATGACAGCTGTCCCACAACGCGATAGAAACCGGTCAGACTGAAAGCTGACCGCCAGAGGCAGCTCAGACCAGGAGCGTCGCAACCATTGAACGTCGTGTGCGGTGGACGTTGCGTGTCCTTCCGGCGTCGCAGCGGGATCCAGCCCGTCGCAGATCAAGGCCTAGCTGGCTTCCCGGTCCATGATGGGGGCAGCACATACCTCCCAAGGCGCAAGGTGATAGGCTCCTGTCAGCCGTAGTGCAGTGCCATTCGATGGTCCCGCAACGTTGCCGCCGCGAACGCTCACTGGTGGCCCGCTCCTCCGAAGTCGACGCGACACGCGTATGCCAGATCCAGACGCATCAGCGCGTGTGAGGCAGCTCATCGACTGCTGCCAACCGGTATCGACAAAGCCCGCGTGCTGTCATCGTCCAGTGAAATCCGTCAACCCCGGCCGACGCGGAGTGAAGGCCAGTCCGGCACGCATGTGAGCCTGCAGATCAGCAAGAAGGGAGGGCATCTTTTTTCGGCGGCCGGCCGCGACGCTCCCTTTGCGGCCGGCTGACGTCACCCGCTCGACCATTGACTCGCCCTCCCAAGCAGTCTCGACCGCTGCGCCGTCCAAAAGTTAACAACAACCAACTCTTCGGTAAAAGCAAATAGCAGACATGGGGCTCAAGGCATCAGACATCGACTCTGGCGCGAGCAGCGCGCCGCCCGCAGACGCAGGCAGCAGCGCCAGCGCCAGCGCACCGCAGTCCGCCGCAGACCTCCCGCCCGAGGCCAAGGATCTGGCGTACAAGCTGTTCGAGATGGCGCGGCAGGGCGAGACCGCCGCGCTGGCGCAAGTACCTCGACGCGGGCATCCCGCCGAACCTGACGGACGCAGGCGGCAACACGCTGCTCATGCTGGCCGCGTACCACGGGCAGACGGAGACGGTGCGCGCGCTGATCGCGCGGCGCGCCGACGTCAACAGCGAGAACGGCCGCGGCAGCGCATCATCGCCGGCGCCGTCTTCAAGGGCTACGTCGAGGTCGTCAAGGAGCTGTACGCCGCCGGCGCGGACGCGCGCGCCGGCCAGCCCAACGCCGTCGACTGCGCCCGCATGTTCAAGCGCGACGACCTGCTGGCGCTTTTCGGCGGAGGAGACTGCTTCTGCTGCGCCTGCGCAGGGCGTCGGGTTCAGCGTCGTAGCGCATCGATGGCAGTGTCGACGGTGGCCGGCCGCGGGACGGGCCTCCGGCGGCCAGCTTCCAGCTGGACCGCTGTCTTTGTCTCATTCTGCCGAGTGTCGAGCATCTGAGCGAAACCGCAGGCTCAATGAACACATGACCATTTGCCACGTCAAGAAACGGCTGTCTATGCAGTCGATCTTTAGGATTGTCGTGACTAGCGAGACATCGTGTACGAGAAGCAACCTTGCCAGCCCCCCTTTCTCCGCAAAGCCACACTCAAGACCAGCACAGACATTGACAGCAGCAAGATGAGCTCCTTGCCGCCACTGCCGCCAGGATGGACGCCGGAGCGGGTGCACGCGCTCTCGCTGAGCGAGCGCGAGGCGCTGTCGGACGCCGACTACGCGCCGATCCAGGCCTTCCTCGACGCCGAGAGCCAGCCTGCGCACGTGTTTCGGACAGGCGACATCCGGCCTTGACTCTGGTTCCAGGCACAGCAATGGAGGCGACGACGAAGAGGCTCGCGCACTGGAGCTTGCAACGGCGTACGGCATCGGCAGCGGTGCCAGCTCAGGGACTGGACCAAGCGACTCTGTGCTCCTGCGCAAGCCGACGCTGGTGCGCCTCGCCCTGGCGCTCGCAGCGAGCGACGCGGAAGCGTTCGGCTTCGTGGTCGTGCGGACGGTGTACGGCGACGAGGCGCGCTGGAGCGCGTTCTGGACGGCGTGGCAGGCATGGAGCGCTCGGGGCTGTGCGCGATGGCGCAGACGACGCCGACACTGCTTTCTGTAAAAGACTGCGGTGGGTGCTCCTCGAGGCCCGCGGCGCTGGCGGGCGCGCGGCCGGCGGCGGTCGGCGCGGCGTTTGCGCGGCTCGTCGACACTGCTGCCGAGGACGCGCTGCCCGCGGGCGTCAGCCTAGACGTCTGCGTTGTCGCGGACGAAGAGACGCTATGCGCGTGGGAGGGCGGATCTGCGCGCGCAGACCGGAGCGTCACTGCGGTCTACGCGCGCGATGGCGATGACTCGCTTCAGGAGGACGGGATGGACGTGGACGACGGCGGAAGGGGCAGGAATATGCCAGTTTCAGGATCACGGCGGATGCTCTTGTGCCGCACGCGTGGGAGGTATTGCAGGTGGAGAGCGCAGCGGCACTGCAACCCGCTACTGCCAGCGTGTACGATGCAGACGATGACGAGACACTGTAAGACCTGATGTTCGATGGAGAAGATTCATTATGCTAGGAAATGCGAATGAAAAGATGTACTATGCAGATGCGTCGCTGGCGTGGTGGGATAGCAGAGTCCCGATTGATGCTGTTGTTGAAGTCGTTGCTGAGCAGAAGACGCTGTTGTTGATCATGAGACCATCAGCGTCTAGGTGTACTGCCAGGCGGCCGGGTGGGCGCCGCGCTCGCCAGCGCCGGCAAGACCGATGCCGATGCAGGTCGCGACGTAGCTGTTGCCCGGCAGGCTGGCGAGGATCTCGTAGGTGTTGTTGCCCTGGGGGCAGGCGAGGAAGCCGTTGGTGCCGTTCAGAGAGAGCGTGCCGACGCGGCCCTCCTCAGTGGGCGGGGTCCAGACCCAGCCGGTGCGGATGGAGCCGGCAGGGACGTAGGCCGAGTGAGCCTGAGTGTAGCCGACGCGGCCGCTGGGCTCGACGTAGACCTGCTGGCCGCCGGGGACGGTGGTGGACATGGACAGGCTGCCGTAGTCCTCCTCGCGGGCGCCAAAGGCGGTGTAGTTGCCCGGCGGGCAGGTGCTCTGGTCCGCGTTCGGGCAGTAGGTCAGAGTCGGCTTGCCGATCCACAGGCCGAGGCCGTTGGCGTTGATCGACTGCAGGTGCACCGGCGAGGTCGAGTGCGTCGCGATCAGGCTGAACGTCCACAGGTCGCCCTGGGCGCGAGCCTCGATCGGCGCAGCCGAGACGGCCGAGGTGAGCGCCAGAGCGGCGGCGGCGACGGTGCCCTTGTACATGTTGTTTGTTTGGTTTGCTGAGGATTGATTGAGCTGGAGGGGCTGCTGTTTGAAGGCTGTGGAGATGCGGTGCTGAATGTCTGAGAGTCCGACGAGCGAGGTCCTGGTTATATAGCAGAGCCGGAGCTGGAGCATGCGTTGACGGAGAGCATGGCACTGACAGCGTCCGTGCGAGTGGCAGCAGACGGACCGCAAGACGTCAGGCTCGTGTCGGCGGCACGGTGGGCCGCTTGGCATCCGCGCTGTCCGTCCGCCAACGGTCTCATGGTCCGCCAGTCCGCGCAGTCGAACGGTCTCACGGTGCACCAAGTCGGGCGTGTTTGCCAAGCGGCACCGAAATAGCATCGCTCGAGTCGTCGCGGGAAGAGACCCTTTGGCTAATCGGCAGAATTATGCATAGCCTCGTGAGGGAAATGGCGTCCGCCAAGACGCGTGCAGGTCATTGATGAGCGCAGTGGCGCCCGCTGGGTCGCCCCTTGCCTGCTGCCGCCCACGCGGGCCGGGCGCCCGTGCACGGCGCCAGGCCTTGCTCGGGCCGCAGATTTTCGATCAGAGCTCTGGCCCGGCCGCCTGTCGACCGACGGCTTGTTTGGGCAATCGTCTCTCGCCCTTGTCGTCCTCGTCCAGGTACCGCGGGCGGCTAGCACAGTCCAGCGCAGTAGCTCCCAGGCGCGGGATGCTGTAATCCGGGGCAGCGCAGGCGACGTCAAGGGGCTTGACGCAGGCCAAGCCAAGCGCAAAGAAAGTTTCTGCTCCCTCTGGCCGACCGTGGTGCTGCAGCGCCAGCCGCCGCCGTCGGCGTTCGCCGCGCGATTCTTTGCCGCGACTCTCTCAGCGGCAGTACTGCGGCCTGCACGAGCGCCGACGCCCTGCGTGAGGGAATACGGGGGGCTCCGTGGTGCAGCAGGAGAAGAGGAAGCGGTGCCAAGGAGCCGATCCCTCTGTTTACCCGACTGGGCAGCTGGTATCGAGAGGCCCCGGGCGTGGAGACGACGGAGCGGTAGACCAGACAGAAATCATCCCTGCTCGCGCGTGGCTTTGCTGCTATTTTTTCGACATCCCGGCGGTCGGCCCTCGGTCGAATGTGCGCCGCCGCCGTCGGAATTCCCGAACGCTGGGCAGAATGCACAGAAGCATGGCGCTGAGGAACGATGCTACAGTGCCATCATGTCTGAGAATGATTTTCTGATCAGCGCGAGCCACGCGGAGGAGGTACCTGCTTGCCGGCGCCTCCGCTGCCGCCACCAACAAGAACGTGCTCGCCCACAGACTGCCGGATCGGGTCTTGCGGGCACCACCTCCGCTCGAGAAGAGCTGCAAGCCACGGAGCTCGTGTTCGGCGGACAAGGCTGGCCGTTGGTGTCCACCGCGGCACAAGCTGCCTCTTGCGTCCGACAACGCCTCAGCGGCGTGCGGCCGACGTGGATGCAGATGTGCACGTCAGAAGTTGACCGTCCGTGTACCGCTCGAGGAGACATGCAGCCAGACACGAGGCGAGGCGTCAGCCACGCGGGACAGCTCAGAGCTGCAAACCTGGCGGTGAGCGGGCGACAGACATGCTCGGGCTGGCGCTCCCCCGATGGCTGCTCAGCTTGGCCGTGTCTGCAGTAGCTGGCTCCGGGACGGCTGTATTCACCGCGATGCAGGCACGCGTCACCGAGGTCACAAGACGCCTCATGAAATGATCGTATTCATATCCCGTGCGTGCGCCACTTGCGTGCACGCTGCGTATCTGGCCAGGGCGCCGTGCCAAAAGCAACCGTCCAGCTGGAAGCTGGCCGCCGGAGGCCAGTCGGCCGCTGCGCGCTCCCGCTCCGCGCCGACGTCCCGATCAAGGGAGGGCGAGGTACAGCCCGAGCAGAGCGGGATACTTGGGAGTACCCAGACCGGTGATGGGGTCCCAGCCGGGGACGGCGGAGAAGCCGGCGGTACCGCAGCCGGGGTTAGAGCCGTTGACGATGTCGTTGAACAGCCAGGTATTCTTGTAGAGAGTCGGGTTGACGAAGCCGACGGGGCCCTTGCCGATGCGGGCGCCTCCTGGTTGACGAGGGTTGTGATGGAGCCCCAGAGGGCGCGGCCAGGCTGGTGCCGAACCAGTGGCCGTCGACGCCGCCGGTGAAGGCGCGGAAGAAGGCGCCGTTGGCGGAGACGTCGGGATAGGCGCGGCCGGCGCGGTTGTAGATGCCGCCGTTTGCGCCGATGTTGGCGGCGCCCTCGTAGTAGGGGTAGGGCGGGTTGTGGTTGGCAAAGTAGGACGCGACGGCGTCCTGCTGGTAGTCGGCGCGCGGGAAGAAGTTGGCAAAGCCGCCGGCGCTGGCAAAATTCTGCGCCGACCGGGAGAGGTTCAGGTGCAGGGCGGTCTCGCGGTCGAGGACGGTCTGGTTGGCGAAGAGCATGGTGGCGCCGACGGCGGTGACGTACGGACAGTTGACGGATAGTTTGGCGTAAAGATGTTCTGCTTGGCGCCGCTGCAGCCGCTGGGGCTGACGTCGCCCGGGTAGGTGGCGACGCCGTAGTCGCCCGAGGAGAAGAAGATGGAGTGGCCCTGCAGGCCGAGCTTCATGAATTCGTTGCACTGGCGCTGCTGGTAGTTCTGCGGCAGGTCGGCCTCGGCCTGGCCGTAGGAGGCGCTGATGACGGTGGTGGGCTTGTAGACGCCGCACTGGAGCGGGCCCTTGTATCCGTCCGGAGCCGGGTCCGGGTAGGTGGGGTCGAGCCCGGGCGAGTCGCCGGTGATGCCGTAGGCGGTGTAGTTGCAGTAGGAGCCGTCCAGGGCGTCCAGCCAGGTGTTGAGGAAGCCCGGCACGGTCCCGGCCGACTCGAGCGTGCTGTAGTGGCGGTCGTCGACCTGGTACAGGGTCAAGGTCTGCGGGTAGATCAACGAGTACGCAATGTCCATGTCGATCAGGGACTCGCCGGTGACGTAGGTGCTGTTCTGGGCGACGGGGGCCTGGGCGCCGTCGACAAAGGCCGGGATCGGGTGGGTGCCGTTGGGGATGTTGGGCGCGTACGTGGCGAAGAAGAGGTCGAGGTCGGCCTGGTCGTACGTGTCGCCGCTCTCGTACAGGCCGAGAGAGTTGCCGGCCACGGGCTGGGGGTTGGTCGGGATCTGGTAGAGGGCGCGCAGGCAGGGCGGGGTGACGTTGCGGCCGCAGTCCTGCAGCGAGGGCGGCAGCAGCGACGCGGCCGAGGGCAGCGTAAAGTTGACGGCAGGCCAAAGGTGGTGGGCGAGACGTCGAGCGGGACGAACCAGGGCCCGCCCTTGCGCGGCGACCAGTCGCGCTTGCGGCTGACGACACGCTTCCGCAGCGGGGCCGAGAACTTGACGCCGGGGGTGAGGTAGTCGACGTGCGGCTGCACGTGCTTGGGCAGGTGGTACCCGTCGCAGCCGATGCGCAATCTCGCCGGTGCGCGGGTGCTCGTGCTCGTAGAACTCGGTGTGCAGGAGAGCCTCCATCTCCCCCGGGGCGGTGGCGTCAAAGGCCAGCCAGCCCTTGTTCTCCGAGTGGACGACGCGGTCGCGGCCGATGCCGGCGGCGGCCAGCCAGTTGCGCACGCCGGCGACGGTGGCGGCGGCAGGCGAGAAAGCGTCGTGCACCTGCTGGGCGGTCCAGTGCTTTCCAAAGTTGGGCGAGTCCGGGTGGGCGACGTCCATGAGCTTCTGGTAGCCCGAGTCCAAGTTGGTCTGGGTCAGGCCGATGCGGACCGCACGACGGCGTCCTCGTGCACGCGCGCGGTCCGGCGCCAGGCGGCTGCCTCGTCGGCGGCGCGCTTCTCGTGCAGCACATGGCCGGCCGGCGCGGCGGTGGCGGCGGCGGCAGCCCAGCAGACCAGCAGCGCCTGCAGCTTCATCTCTGTGTCCTGGTATTGGTAGAAGGTCCAGAGCCAACAGCGGCGAGCGAGCGCCCGAAACCGCCGTCCTTTTATTCACTCTCAGACGAGGGCAACGACGGGCAGGAGAAAAACACGGATCGACATGGTCAGCGTGACTACCGCTCGCAGCCGCGTGCATTTGGCGATAGTGGTGGTAGCAAGTGGCCAAAGCTTGTCTGCGATTGAGCCTATCGCCGCGCCAGGTACCGCCCGTTTAGGCAGCCCGGCACTCGGTTTCCCTGTCCGT
Source organism: Lumnitzera racemosa (assembly GCA_024138005.1). NCBI lineage: Eukaryota > Viridiplantae > Streptophyta > Magnoliopsida > Myrtales > Combretaceae > Lumnitzera > Lumnitzera racemosa. Next base: position 14,254 of record JAMXBC010000732.1, read on the forward strand.
CTCCGTAGTCTCTCACTCTCTGTCCTGGGCCGCCGGCTCGTTTGTGATGCTCAGAAGCTGTCCGCAGCCTTATGCACAGGACAATACGAATGCAGAGCGCCTGCGCCTGTCTGTGCGACGCAAGGTGGTGCAGGCCGGGTCTTTGACGCCTCCTCGTCTGTCGTTTGTTCACCCGGCAGAGAGACATGACGGACTGCTCAATCGGGCGCCGTTCCAGCGTGGCATCATGCGGTGCGACGATGCAGGAGGTCCTCTCCGTATTGTGCATGCACGCTCGTCACGCACCGGGATGGAGTCGGCGGAGAAGACAGGACCCCCATGGAGCGGTGTGCGCATCCATGTTTGTAGAACGCAGTGACGCAGGCGTCAACCGTTCACGCGAGAGTGTCTACAGTA
>JAMXBC010000733.1:0-14627 GCA_024138005.1 Lumnitzera racemosa
CCCGCCCCCCGGGGCCTCGATCGAGGCGCTCGAGGCTGCCCTGAACACGACTCCTCGGTCAGGCTATCTTAAGCAGTCGCTCGACAAGGCCGCCGCCCGTCCGGTCCGCCGTCCCGCCGCTTCGTCCGCCGCGTCCGCCGCATCCTCCCGCCGTCGTGGGCGACTCCGACTCTGAATCAGACGCGGACGGCACTCCCGCCTCGCCGCCGGATGCGTCCCCCGAACCGACGCTTCCCTCGAAGACGACCTGGACGACGCAGCACCCCGCCCTCGCGCGCCAGGAAGCCCGGCCCGACAACCCGTCCCCGACGCCGACTTTGGCAGCGCTCGCCCTTTGCCGCGTACGATCTCTCCGACGTGACGGAGCGTACAGAGCACCAAGGCTGGCTGGCGAGCGGGTGCGCGTGCGGGCCCGGGGGTTGGGCGCCGGGACGCGCCCGCGCTTTTGTCCGCGGACCCGACGCGCGCGCCCGCACGCTGAACGAGCTCGTCTGCGCCTGCTGCAGAAGCAGTCCGTCCGGGGCTGACCGCGAGAGAAAGCTCGCGCGCGCGCGCCTGGGCCCCGGCCTCGGCCGCCAGCCGCAAGGCCCGCGCCAGCGCAAAGGCGTCCGCGTCGGCTACTAAGAAGGCCGACGCAGAGGCGTCCACGCCCGAGCCGGCCACGCGCCTCGCCAGAGCCCGAGACGTCCTGCGCCGACCCCCCACCGCCCGGACGCGGCGGACGAAACCCACGACGAGCTCTGAGTCTACTCCCTGCACACGACACCTCTATAGATCTTTCCCAATCGCTTTTTTTTCCCTACTTGCAGGTTCATGTTGCGGCGTCATCCTCGCTGTCGCCCGTCACCTCGCATCTCCAGCGGTCGATGCACCGCCGCCGCCCCCGGCGCCGGGGCGCGCGCCTCGCGCACCCCGGGCCGACGCGCCCGACGCCGCGCCCCCGGGCAGCAGCTTGCGCAACCTCGAGGCTGCGCGCGTACTCAGCGGGCCGCGCCCGAACTTGTGCGCGAGCGGCCCCACGCGGGCGCGACAGCCAGTAAATGAGCCACCCCCCGCCCCGCGGCCCGTGCTTGGCTGCCACAGCACGCGCTCGCGCCGTTGCTGTCTGCGGCCTCGAGGTCGAGCGGGAGGCCTTCTTCGCGTTTGTGCTCCGCAGCGTGCGGCGGGGGATCGATCCGGCCGCTGCGGCGGCGAGGAACGCCGCCCCCCGTCGTCGCTGCGTGTGTTGATCGCGGACTTGTCGGACAGGCTGTCGGGGCAGGACCCCATGCAGGCCGTGTGGAGGACGAGCAGGCGCTGTGCAGCGCGGTCTGGCCGAGCTCGTTGCGGATTCAACAGCGGCGCCGTGCGCGAGGGCAGGCGTACAGAGTCCACGTGTCCGGCGTGGGGGCAATGTGTAGCGCCGTGCGCCGTTTTTTGTCCCGCACGCGGCGCGGGCGGGGGCGAGCGCCGAGCAGGAGCCCCAGGATCTCGTCGTTGCCGGCTCGCGGGGCGCTGAACGGGAGTCTTTTGTCGCACCGATCGCTGGATTTGCACACGGTCGGCGCGCGCCGGCTGCGACGAGCTGCTGAGAGTCCCGCGTCGCCGTTGGGGCGGGCGATTTTGCAGCGGCGTGCGCGGCTTGGGTGCGCGCGACGTCGTGCTGGTGCACTGCCCGCAGCCGCGCTCGAGGGGGGGAAGTTCCCGCCGAGGAGAAACTCACCCGGGCGCGTGATTTCTGCTGTGAACTTGCATACCCAAGCGCCGTGTACCCGGCTTCGTTCTCGTCAGGGACACCGGCGTGGCTGTCGAGCAGCACGTCGATTACGGCTGTGTGGTCGTAGAAGGCAGCAACCATCAGCGGCGTTGTGCGGTTGCTCGTCGCTGCTGACACTGAAGCCCCCTCTTCCAACAGGGCTCTGATGGAGTCTGCGCCGTTGGGACTGCTAGCAGCCAAGTGGATGAGCTGCCGGTTGATGCCAAAGTCGGGCCACTGGTCTTTGCGCAGCTTGCGGTTCTCCTTGCCGGGAGACGAGCGACGATGCCGTCGATGCCCTCCCCGATCAGGTGCTTGACCAGGCGAGCGCGGCCAAGCTCGACCGCAACTTCGAGCGCGCGCAGGATGCCCTGGCCGGACGGCTTGAAATCGGGATCAGGCTTGAGCTTCGTGGACCACGGCTGCCGGCTTTTGAACAGTAGCTGTCCATCGAGCAGCATCGTCGCCACCTGCTCCTGATTCTGTTCGACTGCCCACAGCAGCGCCGCGTCGATCTCGGCCGTGTCTCGCGTGACTTTGTTTGGGTAGTTCTCCGTGCAGGAAGCGGCTGGAGTGCTCAGCCTGCGCGGATGTCAGGGCAGCAATGCCAGACCTGCGCGGATTCGGACCGGTCTTGTTCAAAACGCCCGGCTGCACCGTCCCGTGGTGGTCGTTTGGCGACAGCAGCGTCGACGCGGAAGAGTCCACCCCTGCCCGGCGGCGGCGCGACAGAAACAAGACACGCGTCGGCTGCGCGAAAGTCGGGCCGCACAAAACCAGGCGGGAGCATCGTCGACAGCGCTTTCGAATCGACGTGGTTGTCCTGCGCCTCGTGGACGGCCATCAGGAGAGCAATGGCGTTTGTGGTGTAATCTCTCGGCCTCCTTTGTCGGCTGGTCGATGCGGCTCTTGGCCTTGAGGACCGCCTGCACTCCACTGCCGCCGCTTCCAAACGGTTCTGCAGAAAGGACGTCTGGGCCAGTAGCAGCGACGCCTCGAGTGCACCGTCGTAGTCGTCCGCCTCGGACAGCGCAGCTTCTCGGAGCTGCTCACTGAGCTTGTGCGCATCGGCGTACTTGCCTTGCTTGATGCAGAGAGCGATGAGCTCCTTTGTTATTGACGCACGGTCGAACTTGGACCGGCGGAGATCTGCAGCTTGCTGATCCCGTCAGTGCCCGCCGCAGCGACTCCTCGGTCTCGTCTGCGTTGACGCCGGTGAGCGCCTTGCGCTTGCTGACCGTGAGGTAGCCCTCGATCAACCGCACGTTCATTTCGTCATTCGAATCATAGCCTCGTCCCACGTCCGGAGGATCCGCTACGCTCAGATGTCGGAACGAGTCAACATCAGGAGACTCGGCCTGAGCGGCTTCCATGGCGTGCTCGAGGCACGGACGGCAGCCGGAGCGGGATTGCCACTGGGGCGATGGAGCTGGGCCTTGTGGTCGCTGAGCGGCTCGCCGAGTTCTGAGCCCGTCGTTGGAGAGCTTGGCCTAGGCGCGGCTGCTGCACCGCTGGCGCTGGCGTAGCTCGGCAGCTGCTCCCTGTCGCCGGCCTGCGAGCCGCCCCAGGCGGTCGAGCCGCTGCCGACAATCATGGTGGCATCGGACCTGATGCGTCTGCTGAAGACCTCAGCCCTGCGCGGCGCGGCGGCTGCGCTCGTCGTCAGCTTCCCTATTCAACAGCGCCGCGGACAGCCGCTCGTTCTGCTCGATCAGCGCGTCGATCTTGGGCGTCAGCTCGTCCAGGATCCGTCCGGCGCCGAGCTCGAGATGTATCTTGTCCTTGTCAGCCCCGTGCGTTTGTGAAAAGCCTGGCACACTAGACACCCACACGTTGACCATGGAAAAGGCGAGCTGCAGAGTAGAAGTGGTGCGTCTGGATCTGCTGGCGCAGCTCGGCGACGCCCGGGTGGCTGACATTGATCTTGAGCTGCTGGTAGCCTTCTTGAAGAAGTTGCTCTTCTTGTCGGGCGGGCCGGCGCGCTTGACGACGTCGTAGAGCTTCTCGACGGTGGCCTGGCAGCTCTGCAGGCACTCGTAGATGTTGGCCCACAGGTCGTTGACCTTGAGTTGGTTCAGCTTGACGTTGTGGCAGCAGCGTCTCGATCGACTTGATGACGTTGCCCAGGTGCAGGACCTCGGTGTGCAGCGCCGTGATGGTCTCGTCCACGTCCACCGCGTCCGAGATGAAGCCGTACAGAGTGCTCGACACCTGGAACACAAATGTGCCCACCGCGGTGACCCCCGCGATCACCGTCAGCGGGTCCATGTTGTCGACTCGGCGGTGCCAATCCGCGTCGTTGAAGCTGCTTGCTGTTTGTTCTTATGTTTCGGACATCTCGCGGTCGACTAGAGCGGCGCCCCGCGCCACGAGTCCAGAACTCGGCGGTCGACGGTCGACGGTCGACGGCGGCGCGGATCGGCCCCACGCGGCGGTGCTCAGCTCGGCCGCCTGCCAGGCAGCGTAATTATCGGGCCCCGCTCTCGCAGTCTTTTGCACTCCTCGCGCCTCGGGAATTGCACGTTGCTTTCTGTCTTCCTGGTCTGGTCGAGTGGTGTTTCCTTTTCTCCTGCGCAAGAAGATGTCGCGTTTTGTTGTCGCCGCGAGATTTGCCCAAACTTCTGCTGTCTTTCTTCTACTTTTTTCCCCTTCTACAGAGCGCTCGCATCATGCCCTCCATTTCCCGCAGCAACCAAAAAAGGAGGTAACTCGATTCACCAGGCAAAAAGCATGCCCGAAGCGGATTCGAACCGCCGGCCTTTGCATATCTCGTACGAATACAAGTGCAACGCTCTAAACCGGGCTGAGCTACGCGGGCGATAGAGATTGGTCAAAATAGAGCCACGAACGGACTCGATCCGAGGATGACCTAATCCATCAAGTTGTTTTGTAAATACATATACCCGCATCTAACTCTTGGCCTCTTCTTTCGATTGATGTTGGTCGATTTCTAGAAGATGCACCCCCAAACATCAGGGCAAACAACTTGCAAAGGGCAGGGCTGAAACAGATGCCATGCCAGAGCCAAAAGAACGTCCATCGTCCACCGTCCATCGCCCATCGTCCATCGTCAGGTGTCAGGCGTCAAGCGGGAGGGACTCGCGCTCCAGGCGGGCGAATAGCTGGAGGCCAAAGTCTTCTCTCTGCCGGATGATGGTCGAATAGCCCGGCAGCTTTTCTCTGGCATCGGAGAAGCCAAGATCGACAAAAGGACAGCCGCCGAATGCGACGCGGTGGAGCCTGGGCAGCTTCGCAGGGCCGAGCAGGTGCAGGTCCTTGGCGAAACAGTGCATCGCCTTTTTCCTGGTCGGCGTTGGGCAGGTCAATCTCGACGGACAGCAGGCTCGAGGGCAGAAAGTCTGTCCAGGTGCGGGACGTAGGGTCGCCGGGGATATGCCTGTCCAAGCTGGTGGTGCGGTCGATGCCCGGGCGCCCAGACGTCCTTGACCATCGAGACTGACTTCAAACGTGGAAAGGTGCGCAGGTTTGGGATGCGCAAGACGCCCCAGGGCGCGGCCGGGGGTTCTGGCCTGAAAAGAAAAGCGAAAGTCTTGCAGCGTGTCGCCGACGCTGCTGCTCACTGCTCGATAAAGGACTCTACCTGCCAGCAGCAGGTCCAGTCGGCGTGGGTGGCGTGGCAGCCGGCGCGCCAGTCGTGGTAGTACTCGAAGCAGCGCAGGTGCCGCATTGGGCGCAGCAAAGACGAATAGCGGCAAAGGCGTGACGCAGCCGAGCGCAATCTCCAGGTGCTCGAGCTGGGAAGGGTGGTCATCTGCGGAAAAGAGTCGAGCCCCTTTTTCGTCTTCGTCCAGGTCGGGTCCTCGCTGGCGAAGCCGTTGGTATGACGCGGGCGTTCGAGTGCTGCAAGAAGACGGCCGCAGGTCGGCGCACACAAAGGAGTGCTGCAGCTCTCCCGGCACTGATTTGGGGCAACCAGCTCGACCTCGTGCAATTGAGAAGCATGGAGCCGTAGCGACCCTGGTACCGCTGGTCTGCGCGAGGAACGTGCGGATGGACCCCCGACGTAATCCGACATCGGTCGAGCGGACGGAGCGCAGGTTGACACACATGGTCAACAACCCCCAGGGCATTGCCGAGTGGTCAGTCAAACATGGACCTGCCCAGCTTGCAAGGTGCGGCTGGCTGCTGCCGCCAGATGCGAGCGCCGAGACGATGGCCTCTGCCACGGAGCCGGCTGCCCACTGTGAGGGTCGACGACAGGCCGGCGTTGCACACGACCTCGCGGTCGTGCCAGTCCATGTAAGCCCCAGCCCGTCGGCTTTGCGGCCGCTCGCGCGGATCCAGGCCCCAGGGGACGCGCCATTCGACCGGCGCACGTAGAAGGCCGGGCGGGCTGCCGCAGCAGCTGGAGAGGAAATGCAGCGGCAGAAAGATGTGCTCGAGGGGCACGTCCTGCGGCGTCTCGTCGGTTTCCAAGATGAATCGAGTGGAAGGGGCCTTGCGCCTGCGTACTGTCGCCGCTGTCTCTGACGAGTGCGCGCAGCCGGCGGCAGGCTGCGGCGGCGCCCTCGATCTCCTCTGGGCGAGCAGGGCCGCAAACTGCAGTGCAGCTCGCCCGGCAGTTGCAGCAGCATTGCGCCGTCCTCGGGAGGTTGCACGGCTCCGATCGTGGCTGGGCGGCGCTGTGCAGGGCGGAAAGCGATCAAGGCGGCCTGCCGTGCGCCGTACCCGTGGGACCGGCCGCTTCCGCCTGCATCCTCGTCCTTTTGCTCTGCGCTGCTCGTCGTCGCCACTCTCGTCGCTGTCCCGTTGCCCCGTCCTTGTTTGTCGTTGCTGTCGATCGCCGTGCGCAGCCGCCGTGACAGCCTCGTCTCCCGCGGGTCCCGCTCGACCTGCAGCCAACAGCGGCCAGCAGGACCCCGCGCGCGCGCCTGCACAGGCTCACAGACGGAGCAGAAGGGGCGAGCCGCGAATGCCGACGGCTCGCCGAACGCGCGCGGGCTCCAAACTAAGTAAAGTCGCTCTCGGTTTTTTTCGTTTCCCTTCCCTCCTTTCCGCGCGCGCCGCATCGGCCCAACAGACGCCTGGGACCCACACGCTCGCCACTGGCCGAGCGGCTGGCTGGCTAGCGGGCGGGCGGCACAGCGGCGACGTCCGGCGCGCGGGGTAGTACTAGTAGTAAGGCGCACACTGCTTGCTAGGACCCTCGCGCCTGCTTTATGGGCTTCCACGGCGCTTTCTTTTGCGGCCGCTTGTCCTTCATTCGCGAAGGGGGGTCGTCGAGATCTTCCCAACGTCCGCCGCACTTTTTGGAGGCGCCCTGGAGCAGACGTCATTGGGATCAACGGCGATTTTTGGCCCAGACTACCATCTTGGATTTGGGGATCATTCTGGATTAGAGGACGACCAGGAAGCACCTGAAGATGGACCGGTGATGGGCGGCGACGCGGCAGGCGGCGGGAAACGGCATCCAGGGACAATGCTCACCGGCGGAGCAACCTGGAGCTGGGGGCGAGTGCGACACGTTCCCTACTAGAGCGCGCCCCGGAGCGGTACCAGGAGCTGACGGAGGAGTACACATGCGCTGGTGCCGGGGTTCCGTGCATCTTCGGGTACTGCTGCCGCAGGTGGCGGAGCTGCTGCACAACGTGCCCGGGTGGGCGCTGAATCCGAAGGGACGCTGACGGTGGCGCACGGGAGCAACCGGCGCGGCGCAGTGCGTTCATCGCGCAGACGGCTGGCGATGCGCGAGACGGAGCGTTTGCCATTTCAAAGGCTGGCGCGACGGCTGTACGCCGTGTACGCCGATGACGGAACGGTTCGTTTTGAGATTGAGCGCTCGGCGAGCGCGTTATTCGGTGTGTCACGTACGGCTGCCACAGAGTGCTACTGCGGGCCCGGACGGGCTTTCGGATCTGGGTGCCGCGGCGGTCGCGGCAGAACAGCGTACGGCGGGATGCTGGACAACACGCGCGGCGGGCTGGCGGCGGGCGAGCAGCCGTTCGAGTGCCTGGTGCGCGAGGCGGCCGAGGGGGCCAGCCTGCCGGAGGAGATTGTCCGGCCGGGGGTGCGCGCGGGGCCGGGTGCGTGTCGACTTTCACTCCGCGACGCGCCGCGGGCGGCGAGCGGAGCTGCTGCAGCCCGAGTGCCAGACGTCTACGCCCCGGAGCTGCCCCGGGGCACGTGCTGCCGAAGCCTGCGCGGCGAGGTGGGAGTCCTGTGCTCAGCGTGCCCGGGTGCAGGCCGCCATGCCGCGGGCGAGTTCAAGCCAACTGCGCCTTGGTTTTGCTTTACTTTTTCCTGCGCCACGGCGTGCTGACGCCGGGAGAACGAGCGCACTACGTCGAGATCCAGGCGCGCCTGCACCGCCTGCTCGAGTTTCCCGTCGCGGGGCGCCTGGCCCGGCCAGTGTGACCCCGACGAGCTTGGCGAGCTTGAGCGAGCTTGGTGAGCTTGACGCGCTTGGTCGAGCTTTTAGCGAGCTTGATCGAGCCCTGTTGAGCAAGGACGAAACGACGACGACGACCGCGACGACGACGACCGGACGAAATTTACGATTTCTTTTCTTTCCCGCATCCGGGGGCCTCATGCCTCCCATTTTCATTTCTTCTCAGCAGATAGAGTAGTCGATGCGCAAGCCGGTGAGCTTCTTGAAAGGCCCGTTGAGGTACAGCGCAGCCCCCAAACGACACTACACCTTGCTGTCTTTTCGTCAGTCGTTGCTGTGTCTGGCGTCGCCGTGTCCGGCGAACACAGAACCCGAAACAAACCCACAGTTGTCCTTGCGCCCTCTTCGAAGCGGTAATCTTCCGCGCATGACATAGTCGTAGAGGTCCGCAAGGGTTGCTCGCCGGCCGCGCATCTCGGCCAGCCGCGGTCGTCCTTTTTGCCCTCGAGGTCGAGGCTCTGGCGAGGGACCAGCTGCACGCTCTCGGCCGCTTGCCGGGTACAGCTCCAGTGGATTCGGCGTCATTTTCCCCTGTCGTTGTCCGCCGACCGCGCCGTCAGCCGCGACACCCGGCGTACGCTCGTCGTTGACCGCGGGGCACCGTGAACGTCTCCTCGTACAGCTGCGCGTCCGACATGGTTGCTATCCCTTCTGTCTGATTCCTTTGCAGCCGAGCCGTCGTCCTCCCGTCGTCTGCTTTTCTTGATTGTCGCCTCGAACGCGCTGTTCCCCGTAGGCCGCAGTGCTGGTGCGCTATCCCTCTGCTCGCGGTGCTTCGTTTGACGGTCTGCCCCGTCCATCTCAGCGCGAACAAGGCTCCCCCGCTTGGCGCTGCGGTTTGCTGCTCCAGAGGCGCGTCCGGTGTCAAACGACTGCGGTATTCTGTGCCTGACGCGCGTTGCCTTGGTCACGGCTGTTCACGCAAAAAAAAAAAGTGAACCAGCTCGAGAGGTCGTTTTGGTGGAGAAGGCTGCCCGAGTTTTAGACCCCACCTGTTCTAACCACTTCAAGGGGCGAGATTCAAGAAGAATGGGTTTCCGGAAGGGAAAGTGGCCATCTCGCCGCAACGTGTCACACCGTGCGCAAACGCAGACGCCACGGCAGGTAGACGCGCAAGCAGCAGAGGCAGCAAGGGGAGTGCGGGCGCGCCCGCAGACGGGGAGACCGACGACCCTCAACGGGGGCGGGGTCGCTGGACGCGTGCTGGGCGGGCACGCGGGCCTGCCGCTCGGCTGCAGCTCCTGACGGCGAGAGCGGCACGACAGATTATGCGGGCACGCTGCTCGGGTTTATTTCGCCCCCGAGGGCCTGCTGCAGGCCACCACGTGCACGTGGTCGGGCTGGCGAGCGCTGGGTGCCGAGCTGCCAGGCGTGGCGGCTGCATCCTCGGCCGGCGGTAAGACAGACGCGGCAGAGCAGAAAATAAGATTGCATGGCGCTACGAGAGCCTCGGCCGCGTGGCCGACGACCCGCTGGCGCAGGGCAAGGCAGAGGTCAGTCTCTTGAGTAGTGCGAGACGGGGAGGTTGACGTAATGCGTGCTGTGGGGACCGCAGCCGGACATAAAGTGCTGAGTCGGCCGTGTTTTGCCACACTTTTACCTGGCGAAGCGGCTGGACGCGCTCTCTCTGGGAGCAAACACATCACAAACCCTGCGGACAACCTCCTTGCTGTCTCGGAGCGCATCGGTGCAAAGTTGGACGCAGCCCGGGGAGGACGCGGTGCACAGGATCGTCGTGCCTGCACTTATGTCGCCGGCAATGTACGAGCCAGCGGCCGCGCAGCCGCAGGTGCTGCTGCCGTTCCTGCACTCGCTGCGCTCGCTGCTCAGACGGCACGCGGGGACAGGGTGGCGATGCTGACGCTGCCGCTGTCCTGCACCCGGCGGCGGACGGCGATGGTCCGCTGGGGGGAGCACCTCGTGGATGGCGTGCTCGAGATGACGCCCTTTCCGCACCGCCTCGACGACTTTTCGACCCCGGGCTCAAAAGTCGGCGCAGGAGGGGGGCAGCCGCAGGGGATGGTGCACATCCACAAGCTGCCCGTCTTCCACGAACGGGGCGGCGGGCGGACCCGACAGAGCTCGGCAGCGATTTGGGCCCTTTTAAACCTCAGCAGGCGGCACTTTGTCATCAAGCCGTTCAGCCTGCCGCCCGCAGCGGCGACACGGAGGCGCAGGCGAGGCCGGCCAGCCTGACAAGCAGCAGATTGACTTTAGTCATCCTCCGGGCGGGCGTCGGGGTCCACATGTCCTGCATCTCGATGCTCTCCCAGCCGCCCTGATTGAGGCGGAGCCGACGTTGCGGCGTACGCAAAGGCCCCTACGTGACCCCCGACGGCTGCAGGTCGCGTCCAGAGAGGCGAGCGCGGACGCGCTGGCCCAGGCACGAGGACAGGATCCAGAACACTGCCACCCATCACCGTGCGTGTCAGGTGTGATCCTTTGTTGAACTCACCCAGCACAGAAGGAGAGGCACAAAGAAAAAAACGTCAAGAGCAACGAAATGCCCATTTCGCGGTCTTCTAATCTGAATCGACATATCGCAGAAGAAGCCAGAGGCGACGGAGCAGGCAGGCCGCCTGGAGGGCGACTGGGGAGCCAAGGTCGGAAGCGGAAAAGCGCGCGTGGACCAGCGAGAAGCAAAAATCACCAGCCGGCCGGGCTGCATTCTTGTCTTCACCTGCCCCTCCGCGTCTGCCGGCGGCCAGCGCACAAAATTGGTGAGTCCATGTCTCTCGAGCAGCACGGAGGAGGCCCCTTTGATGATTATACACATAACCTTTAACAATCTGTCAATCCACTGAAGCCTTGGCTCGACTGAAGACACGCGTTATTACCCAGCTCACTAGATCTCTCTCTCCTCACGCACCGGTCTGATGAAAGCACAGAACTGCGTTAACAGAGATAAAAAAAGACACTCTATTGGTATCCGCAGACGCAGACAGTCACAAAAAAATGGACCGCAAACGATGACCCGAGCCTGCCCATCCCGTGCACCGTGTCGCGCACCGCTATTACATCTTTCGACGTGAAGCACGCGCTGTACTGCGCAAGGGGCACCGCATCCTGGGCGTGCTCGTGGGGACGCTGCCGCAGTCGCCGAGCAGAATGTTTTACCGGGCTGCCGCTGGAGCTGCTGCCGGAGGAGGCACGCGCGCTGGTCGAGGACGGCGTCGGCGTTGTGGTAGACGACCGGCGCATGCACCCGAGGTCTCCACAGTTGTTCTGACGTGCGCCGGCAGAGGTGGGCTGGAGCAGCTGCGCGCTGCCGGTGACGAGGCCGCTGCCACCAGGAGCGACTACGCTCGCCAGCGAAAGGCGCAGCGCTGAGTCGGCTCGGCCCGCGACAGCAGCACTGTGTCTGCTGCCTCCGACAGCGCTCTCAATGACGGACCACGACTCGAAAGATGGCGACGAGTCGCTGTTCCCGGCGTATGAGCGCGCTTTCCCGAGTCCCATCAAAGGCGGATCCCCAAGACGCCGGCAGAGCAGACTACCGTGGCGACGTACAACATCACGCCCTCGACGTCGGGTACCCCTTGGATGCGCTGGAAAAATGTCGACAAGAACCTGCCCGAGGCCCCGCGCTCCTACCCGCGTACCGCTACCTGCACTCGCAGCACCCGGCCAGCAACTTTTTCATCTCGCCCGGCCTGCGCTTCGGCGCGCAATACATGGTCTACCCGGCGACCCGCTTCGCTTCCCACCACTTCCTCGCCATCGGCTCAGACTGGGACGAGGAGCTCGACCTGCTGTCCCTCGTCGGGCGGCCGCCTGGGCACCGGCGTCAAGAAGGGCTTCCTCCTCGGCGCCCCAGCGCCAGACCCAGGACTCTGTCCGCTGCTTCTGCATCGAATGGGGCGGATGTTCTTGAGATGAAAACCGACGAATGCACGATATCTTGCATTTCTGTGTCTCCCACGCGAGACGTCACTCGCCTGCAACGAGAAAAACAGCCGGTCCAGCTGGAAGCTGGCCGCCGGGGCCCGTCGGGGGGAAAAGCCCGGGCCTCCGAATGCCAGCTACGCGGCGAGTCAGCCAGGCTCTCGCCCGAGGGGCCTCCGGCGGCCAGCTTCCAGCTGGACCGGCTAAAGTCTCGGCGTGGACGAGAAATCGACAAGCAGCTGGCTGGCAAGAGGCAGACCGGGGCCGCCATCGGCGCACGTGAGTACATGTGCCGCCGGGGTGTCAGATTTGCAGGGAAAGGGGCCCCCCTGAGTGCCGTAATGCTCGGGCAATAGTAAACGGATGTGCGACAGTGCGGCCCCCACTCAGCTGTGCCATTCGCCGCCGCAGCCCCCGAGGTTTAGAAAAAGAAGGGGGCAGCGTGAAAAATGAGGTGGTGGTGGACGGCAGTATGACGGCGGCGCGTGGCGGCCGGCCAAACCCCGGCCGATCCGGCCTTGACCCTGACTACTCGACCGCGTAGAGAGAGAAGAGAAAAAGAGAGACGGCGGCAACCTCCCCTTTTCCCTTCTTTGATCCCGTACGTGAAATCCGCTGCAGCACGCGTCCGCTCCTTGACTGTCTTCTGGCGCTGTGGAGACACCGCCCTTGACGCCGCAACTGCTCGCGCCGGCGACGCCCCTACTCGCGTCGCCACCCCGCGCCACCGCGCCGCCGCCGCCGCCGCCACACCAGCGCCGCCGACCGCAGAAGAACACAGACAACGGGACAGCAGAAAATGTCGTTCAACTGTCGGAAGTCGCGGCGGAGCTGCCGCCGTCCGTCGTACACGCGTCGCCGCAGCCGCCGCTGCTGCCGTGGATCAGGACAAGCACCTGCGCTGCTGCGCCGGTGGTGGTGACTGGGCGCTGTCGAGGTGTTCCACTACATCGACCATACGACCTGTTCCCGCAGTACCGCCTGCACACGCCCGCCGAGGTGCTCAAGCGCAACCACGTGTCGCGCTTCGAAGTCCTGCGCGATTGTCCTTGTCCACAGGTGATCCAGACCCTCGTCGGCGTCGCGCTCGCCTTCCGGGGGCCCCAGCAGATGGTCGGCAAGGAGGGAACGACATTGCCGTCTGGGGCCAGCGCATCCGCCTCGCGCAGCGCCTCGTGCCCGCCGCGTGAGCCTGGTCGGCGTCGACGCAAAGACGATCGCCGCCCGCGCGCTGCCCGCCACCCGGCCCTGGCCGGCTTCCTCTCCGGGGGCCACTACACCTGGCTGGCCAGCTGACGGACAAGGGGGCCGTCCCGGCCTTTGCCGCCTGGGAGCGGCCCCCGGCCCGCTTCGCCTACGGTCGGCTACCCGGCCCTGCAGTTCGCCCTCGCCATCGCCATCGTCGACACCTGGCAGTAAATTCCTGCACCGGCCATGCAATGAACAAGGGCTCTACGTCACCTTCCACTCGCGCCACCACCGCCTGTACGGCCTAAGCCTACGGCGCGCTGTACAACCACCCCTTCGAGGCTTCCGCTCGACAAAGCTCGGCACCGGCATCGCCTACCTCGCCGCCGGCCTGACCCCGCGCCAGTCCATGTGGGTTTTTCGCCGGGACCACCTGCAAGCGGTCGACGACCATGCGGCTACGCCCTGCCCTGGGACCCCTGCGCACTCCCAGCCAACGCGGCTACCACCGTTTCCCCCCCAGAGCTGGGGCATCAAGACAACTTCAGCCACCCTTCTTCACCATGGGGACCGCCTTTGGGGGCCCCCGCCTGGACCGGCGGCGAGTCAGCGCCCGCTACGAGCGCGCCCCGCAACGCCCCCCCAGAAGAAACCGACAGCGACATGCTCGACGTCAAGCCCCCGCAGCCCCCCGCCACCGTCAGCCAGTCGTCGTCCTCCACAAGCGCCGCCCCTCCATCCCAATCGGCAAGGCCGCCTGCGGCCCATCAACCCCGCAGACCCAGCCGCTTCGTCCCAGTCTTGACCGCTTGCGTCTGTTTTCTCTCCGCGGGGCGGTTAGCCTCCGCCGGTGGGGGTCTGCTGCGCCAACGGGCCTCCCCGGGGGCAGCTTCCAGCTGGACCGGCTGCTTTCGTTTCCGTCGGCGGCCGTGCTAGCCCTGGCTCCTCGAGAAAGACAGCCGGTCCAGCTGGAAGCTGGCCGCCCGGGGGCCCGTCGGGCGGCTGCCCTCCGCAACGGCAGCCGTGATGTCCCGTCCTTCCTTTTCGACGGCACCCTCTGACTTTTTTCTTTTTTCTTCTTTTTTGGCTACACCCTCCCTAATACACCACGATCACGCTGATTTCTGGTCTGTGCTTGGCGCATGTGAAAAGACTTTGCAATGACTGGTGATGGGCTCGTAACAAAAGCATGGAGGACGAGTGGTGCTGCGTCAGAAACGCGGGGAAAAGCCGGCCGCGGAGAGCGCCGCAAGCACTCATCCCCCCCCGCGCAGGGCCATCGACGGTATACAAGACGACCACCTCCCTTGCGTCCGACACCACTGGGAGAGAGCAAGAAAACAGGATGTTCGGGCTGATCAACTCGTCGCGGCCGGTATCCCCGAGGCGCAGACGGGGCGCCCCCGCAGG
>JAMXBC010000734.1:0-14613 GCA_024138005.1 Lumnitzera racemosa
GGGCCCTTCGGGGCGACATAAAAAAAGGGTTAAAAATTTTGGGTTTTTTTTTTTTTGATTTTATTTATTTATTTTTTAAATTTAAATTAAAAAAAAATTTCCCAATTTTGGTAAATAGATAGGGGGACCCTTTAAG
The DNA here is from genome assembly GCA_024138005.1 of Lumnitzera racemosa. Classification (NCBI taxonomy): domain Eukaryota; kingdom Viridiplantae; phylum Streptophyta; class Magnoliopsida; order Myrtales; family Combretaceae; genus Lumnitzera; species Lumnitzera racemosa. The sequence goes on from JAMXBC010000734.1 coordinate 137, forward strand.
GGGTTTAATAATTAAACCCCCCGGAAACTTGGAACCCCGGGTTTCTTCTTTTAAAAAATTGAAATCAAAGACCGGTAGCCAAATCGTAATCAATCCCCCCCAAAGGTTACATTTTACGGTTTCTTTTTTTTTCTCGCCCTTAAATTGGGTACGACCCCCCAAAAAATTTTTTCCCAAAAAAAAAACCGAATTTTCTAAATTTTCTGTAGTAAAGGGATTAATGTTAAATGGGTTGGGTTTTATTTATTAATCGAAAAATAAAAAAAATCGTTTTTTTAAATAAAGTTTTTCCAAAAAACCCAACCAAAAAAAAAGAAGGACAATTTTTTAATGCATTACGTTGATTATAATGACTTAACAGAAAAAATTTTTAAAAAAAATTTTGTTTTTTAATACCTTTTAATCAATGATTTTTTTTGATGATTAAACAAGGGGGTTTAGTTGTTTTAAAAAAAATTTAACTTGAGATTCAGATATTTCCCAAAATTAAAGGATAAACCCCTAATGAATATACAAAACGACTTTTGGGGGCTTAAAAAGGGAATATTAAAATTTTTTTTAGTTATCCCCCTTTGGCTTAAATGCCCCATCCATTTAAACTCAAAACAACATTTTTTTTTCACTTTTGAGAAGTTCTTTTTATTTTCCCTTTAATTGAAAAGCAAAAAGGCTTTTAAAGTGCTGTTTTAAAACACTTAAAGGAAATAGCTTTATTTAAAGAAAAAGAAAGGGTATGCCCTTAAATTTAAAAATCAAGGGGGGAAAACCCTTGGGTGCCCTGATAATTAAAATAACGTAACCAAAAAAAATTTTCCATTCAATTTAGTGCTACTCTTTAAGTTGTTAACTTTTTACTTACGAAAGGAAGTTTTTTTATGGGAAAAAAGGCTAATTTACATTTCAAAGTTTTAAAAAAAGCACTGTTTCCCACCTTATTTTGGGCTACTAGTTTTGTTTTTAAAATTTTTTGCTATAAAAAGGGATGCTTTTTAAGAGAAAAAATAGGGTAATTTTTGAGGAAAATTTTGGGCCCCCCTATTTAAATTAAATTTAAGTGATGTTTAAAAAAAAAGGCAACTAGGGTTTATCTATTTATGAGAAGGATTATTTGCTATTATATTTTCCCATAGAGAATGGGAGGTACATTAAAAACCCAAATGTATTGTTTTTTAAAACAGAGATCCCCAAAGTTTCATAAACTTTTAAAAGCAAAGGGAAAGGTCACTTTTTCCAAAAAATTTGCAAACAAAATTTATTGGGTTTAGTTTTAGGAACGTTATAGAAATTTTTGCCCTGTAAATTTTTTCCCAACGGGGCCTTTTTTTTAAAGATAAAAAATTTTTTTTTCACTATAGTTTCTAACTTTAAAAAATTTTTTGAGGAATCCCCACCTTAATTGGAAATTGTCCACCATTATGAAATGTGTTTAAAGAAAATTGAAGAGGGAAAAGAGTATAAAAAATTTTTATGATGATAAAGGAGAAATTTCCCAAAAGGGGGAACCGAGTGGGGGTTTAATTCGAATTGAAAATAAAATTGCTAAATTTGTAAAAAAAAGGGGGCCCTTGGGGGAAACATTTAAATGCTAAAGAACTTATAAGAAGTTAATTTTATATATTTTTAAATTCCAAAGATAAAAAAAGGGAATTTCAAAATTGTGTTAGAAGTTTTTTGATATTTGCCAAAGATGCAAACATAAGAATTTTAAAAAAAATCGGGGTTTTTTGCAACTTTTTTTCCAACTCTAAGGGGTTTTAGATTAAAATTTAATAGGGTTTTCAATTTTTGCCCCCCCCAACTTTAAATTTTAAAAATTATCATGGTAGTTGATGACCGATTAAGCAAATATGCCCCCCTTCAAAGGATAGCTCATTTTGTATAACTACCATAAAGCTTAAGCTTCCCCTTTAACACATCTTAAAAACTTTTATTTATTACCCGAAGGGTTTTTTTCTAACAAGGGGTTTTATCTTTAAATAGTTCATTTTAGTTTGAATTTTTTAAGGTATCGGGGTTTTTGCCCCCAAAATTTTAAATTTGGGGTTAAAAATCCACTAACAAATGGCCAGAAAGAGATTGTTAACAATTTTGTTTAAACTTAAACTTAGGTTAAGGCGGGGGGGAACCTAAAAATGGATTTAATTTTTTTTTCTTTTTCAAAATGGTAATGGGAAAAAAAATTATTTCCCTTTTTTACAAAAAAAAAATCCCCTTTTAAAGGGTCCCAAAAGGATTCTTAAAAACCCCTTTATTTACCTTTTATTCGGGATTACCCAAATGCAATTGGGTTTGCTGAAAAGGGGGGGAAATTTAAATCTAAAAATTTTACCTAAGAAGGGTTAGTAACAAATAAAAACAAACATGCTAAAACAAACATAAACCCCAAACCGAAATTTAAGTTTGGGTTTCAAGTGTTTTTGAAATTTTAAAACTTTGTTGCAAGGTACCCTTTTAACTTACTTAACGGACCTTAAATTGCGATTCCTTAACTTCCCTTTTTTGGCCCAAAAATTTTCCAAAAGGAAAAGGGGATTAAGATGGGGGTTAATGAGAAATCAAGTTTTTGAAAGGGGCAAGAAGGTTTGGGGGAAAAAACATTTTTAAAATGCTTGTTTAAGAAAAAGGGTTTACAAAACAAAAAATTGGAAAAGAGTAAAAATTTAAAAGGAAGTTAGTAGGGTTTATTTTTACTTACAAATTGCACAAATTGGGTTTTAACCCCCATAAAGTTTGGGAAAAAAATGGGTAAACAATAGGGACCATTCTTTTTTTTGGCACACGTTTTAAAAATAGCCCACATTAAAATTACATGAAATTAGCAACCTAAATTTTTCCCTTAAACGCCCCTTGTATAAAAACCTTCCCCTTAATTTGTAACTGATCCCTTTTAGGAGGGGTTTTCCATGTACATAGCCCAAAAAATATCCTAGTCATCATTCCCAAAAGGGAAATTTTAAATTTAAAAAATAAATCATTATAAAAAAAAATTCTAGGGGAAAATGCAAAAAAAAACTTTGCTCTCCTGTTGAAATGAAAGGGTTTAAAAAATTTTTGCTTCCGGGTTTTAAAATATTTTTTTTAATATTGTTGGGTTTTAGCAAAATTAAAAGGCCAAAAACAATTTTTTCATAAATTTTATTAAACTCAATGGGGGTTTTTATTAAATCTTGAGATCAATATGACTTATGTTTAAAAAAGGGTTTTGGTGCAATCACTCATATGATGCAATTTTTTCCCCTTAAAAAGGGGTTTATCATAATCAAATAATAATTTATTGATAAAAAATTTTGTAAGAGAAAGCCAAAAAAATAAGAAATTTTGGGTTTTTAATAAATAAAAGGGTATAATAAAAATTTTTAAATCAAAAACAAAAAAAATTTTACATGGCAATTAAAATAAACCCAAATTGAATATGAAAAAAAAAAATAAAAAAAAAATAAAACTAAAATTTAAAAACAAAATACCCCTATTGTTTAGAAAGGTTCGTTTTGATGGCTTTGTAATGATTTGGTCGTCTTTTTAATCCATTAGTATCCTTAAATATTCTTGGTTTGGGAAACTAATTCCCTTTTGGGTTGTAATTCCCAAAATTTTAAAAACCCCAAAACCTTAAAACTTTTTTTTTTTTCCCCATTTTTGGGTTTCTTAGATTTTTCTATAAACGAATTTTTCCCTTTTCGTGATAAAAAATTTTTATGTTAGGGATTTTTTTTTTTTCCTTTTAAAAACTATCTATCTTTGCCTTTTTTTCCTTTTTTTTTATTGAAGCAACTTTAATTTCCCTTTAAAACCACCCCTTTCAAAAAAAAAAGATATTTTATTTTTTTAAAAACCTTTCTTTTATACCCACTCCTATTAAAATGCCAGGGCCAACCCAACATTATAGGGGGAACTTCACAGGATTTTAAAAAGGAATTATCACATTGGGAAATTTAACAAACGAAATTAAAATTCTTTTCCCTACTTAATGACAAAAATAAACTTTTCAAAGGGATTAATTAAGGAATTTTAAAAGGGTGTAAATTTTTTAAAATTATTCTCTTAACCCTTTTTTAAAAACAAGTTAAATAAACTCCCTTCAAAAATAAAAAAGGGATTTTGAAAATTTGCCTAAATTGGGTTTTTCGCTTTAAAAGTTTTTTTCCTTTTTTTGGTCACTTACTATTTAGGAAATTTTATAAACATTTCTAAAATTTCCCAAAAGCTTATTTTATTAAAAAAAAAAAATTAAAAAAATTTTTCCTTTAATAAACCAAACTTAGAGCCCAAAAATTTTAAACATATATTTTAATTGTTTTTAAAATTCCCTTGGAAATATTTTGCTTGAAAATTTTTTTTATTTATTTTTTAATTATCTCTTTTCAATTTTTGGTTTTTATATTTTTTTTAATAAAATTTCCCGGGGTTTTTTTTTCCCAACCCATTTTAAACTTTTAAACCCTTTGTAAACCAAAGGGTTCCTACAACAAAAAATTTCTTAGTTTTATGTTTATTAATAATTTAGACCTCTTTTATAAAAAATTTTAAAAGGGCAATTTTTTCAAAATTTTTATCTTTTTAAAAATTCTAAAATTTTATAGAAAACAAACTCTTTTTTTTATTAAATTTTGGCATCGCTTTAAATTTTAAATAATTCAAACCCTTTTTTGGTTTTTAGTCATCATAATATCAATTAAAAATTTAAAACAAACCTAATTTATTTTTTTTTTTTTTTAATCATAGCTAAAAAATGAAAACATCAATTTCCCTTTTAAAATTTTTTAGTTCAAACTATAAACTTTTAAACCCCAAAAGGCAAAAATAATTTAATTATTGAATTTTTTTTTCATTTTTTACATTTTTAAATTCGATAAAAAATTTTTATTTAATTTTCATACTAAAATCAAAGAAATTTTGGTTTTAAAAAAAAAATTAATTTTTTATAATTTAAGCCTAAGAATTTCGTCCCAATTTTGGAAAAAAAAAAAAAGAGTTTTATTTACATTGAGAAAAAAGGGCTCAGGTATATATGAATTTTTGAAAGGGGTAATGGGTTTTTTCTCGTTAAAAAATAGGGGGGATTTCTCCCAAAGGGGAGTGAAGAAATTCCCCTTTTTTGCTACAAAGTGTTTTATGAGAATTAAAAAAAAGGGAAAAAAGAAAAATCTTTTTTATGGGGGTTCAAAGGGTTTTTTAAGGGGAAAACCTCAAACATTTTCTATCTTAGGGAAAGGAAAATTAAGGGAAAAATCCAAGTGCTTGGGTTTTTGAAGGGTGTCATCAAGGGGCTCTAGCCAGTTCTTTTTTAAGGGGCCCTTTATTTAGTGAGTTTATCATATTTTTTCAATTAGGGTGTTTGGGGTTTTTAGAGTTTATAGGTTTTTAAATTTTAATAACTTTTTATATAGGGGCAAATATGTGTAATGATATTTTAAATGTTGATTTTTTGGTATTTAAAGTTTATTTCTAAATTTCTAATAGTTTTCAATATTTATAGGCCCCCAATTAGATTTTTTGTTGCCCCCATATTTTTTTGTTTAAATTTAATTAATAAGAAAAGGGTAAAAAAAATTAAAAATATGGTAGATGGGAAATTTGGGAAATTGGTGATTTTAAAAATAGAATTTTGGGTTTAAAAGTTCTTTGAAAAAAAAAAGAAATTAGTAAGCCCGAATTAATTTATTAAATGGGGGGTGGTTTCCTATGCTTATAAAAGTTTCAAACTATGCAAAAACGTAAATAAAAAATGGGAAAAAGCAAGTAATGTTTTAAAGGTAGAAGGGTTTAAAAATGCTATAATTTTGAGGGAAATTTAAAACTACAAGGGGTTGTAATTAAACCATTTATTAACAATTTTTAAGATGGGAAGAAGGGGACAACATAAGAACAGTAGAGACCAATACATACTTTGAAGTCATTAAAAATTTAAAATTCCCCCGCTTGAAACGAAAGGGGAAAAATAAAAAATTTTTTTGAATTAGGAATACTGGGGAAAGGAAAAAATTTTTGATAGTTATTAAAAACAATGATTAAAGAAAATAAGCAAAAAATTTTGTTATGAGTGGGAAAACATAATTTTCTAACCTGGAAAAAAAGGGAAAAAGTAATATAGTTTTCTTGGGGGAAGAACAAAAAGGGTTTCATAGGGGTTTTTACCAATTTTTTAATTTAGAGTTTTAAACATAAAGTAAAGCGCCTCTTAAAAAAGGTAGTATGGGGGTTTAAATTTCGTTTAAAAATTTTTTAAAAGTTTACGAAAGAGAAAAATTTAATTCCCATGGGAAAAGTTATTGAAATGGAAATGACCCTAAAACCATTACCTTTAAAGGGGTGGATCCCGGTTTTAATTCCCCTTCCCTAAAAATTGGGAATATGTTAAAATTTTTTGGCAAAGGGAAAAAAAAAAACCCCAAAGTAAGTAAAAAACCTAATTTTCTGGGGGAAAATTTAAAGGAAAAATCAAATTTTTTTAAAAAATTTTTTTAAAAATAAACCCAAATACCCTTAAAAAATAATTTTCAAGAGGGGAAAATTTAAGAAATTAAAATTAAACTATTAAAAAACCCTGTTTTTGGGGTGATTTAGACCCCCAATTTTAATTTGGAAATCAAACCAAGTAATGGGACTTTTCTATTAGAGAAATATGAAAAATAAAGCTTTTAAAAATTAGAACATTAGGGGGATACATGAAAAAGGGAAAAATTAAAACCATTAATTCTTTAAAAATTTTTGCATAACCCTAAATTCCCCCCCTTTTAAAACTCAAAGTTATTACATCAAATCATAACCCCAAATTTATTTTTCTTGAAATCCCTAAGGGGGAAAAAAGGGGAAAACCCTTTTTCTAAAAAAACCCAAATTTTTTCCATCAATAAAGTTTTAATTTTTAAACAATCAAATTTAGCTTTGCAAGGGGGGAAAGACAAAACCTTTGTAAGAAAAGTTTTAAAAGGGGATTAAAATCCCAAAAAGACAAGGGGAAATAAAGGGGTTTTTGGGCCCCTTTAAAATTTGATAGTTTTTGGTTTTGGAAAAAAGCTTAACAAAATTTTTTTATTCCCTTAAAATTTTCTTTTGAAAAAGAAGAAGATACATTTTGGACCCCCTTTTCTGGTGGCCAATTTGTTTTTAGGAGTTTTAAAATAAAGTTTTGAAGAAAGGGAAATCAAAAACCTTGATTTAATGGGGGAATTTTAAAGGTTTTCAGAAATCATGGGGTAAACTTTCTTTTATATTTAAAACATTGAAAAAACCTTTTTAAAGATAATAAAGGGGTTATTTAAAAATCCATATTGGCGTATCAATTTCTTTCAAAGTCTTGGTTTTTATACGTCCCTTTAAGGGGGTAAATCTTGAAAGATTTGGGAAGGGGTCTATTATAAAATAAAATACATTGTTTAGGAGAGCAAAATCCAAAAATAAACCAAAAGCAAAAAAGGGGGAATCCCAAAAGGTATCCCTTTTTTCTTATTTTATTAACAAGTAAAATTTTATAATTTTAAACTTAGATAATAAAAAATTTTCTTAAATAATTTTAAAAATGGTTTTTGGGGTTAAAAATTGGGGGGGGTTTATCTAGCACCCCCTTTTCCCCCACCTTTCCCTGCAAAATATTATGTATTTTTTTTACATTGATTTTTTAAAAAAGAACATATTGACAAACTTAAAAATTTTTAAAAAAGAAATTTTTGGTTCCCCCAGACTAGAGGGCAAATAGGGGCATATGTGAAAGATTGGGATTTAAAAGCTTCATAATATTTATTTTGTAAAATCTAATGTCCTTTTTTAAGGCAAAAATCCAAAATTTCCAAACCCGTTTTTTGGCCAAAAAAAGACATGATTCCCAGAGTTATTGGGGGCCCCCTTTAAAGATTTTGGGGATTCCTGTTTTCAATTTGTAATTTAAAAAATTGGGGTAGAAGAAATGCTTAAAAAGGGGAATTTTAAAAAATAAAAATTTGTGTTTTAAGGTGAGCCCTTATCCCCACCACAAAAAAAAAAATAATATAGACTTTTTTTTTTAGAAAATTTTTTGGGATTATAAAAGGGGTTTAAAAATTTGGAAAAAATGTTTTGGAATGGATTATTTTAAAAAATTTTTAAAAAGGGAACCCCTTGGGGAAAAAAATTTTTGGGAAAAATAATTTAAAATTTTTAAATTATTATGGGCTAAGAAAAAAAAAGGTTTGGGCCCCTAACTTTTAAGTTTCAAAAAACCCCAGGCTACCTATGACCCATGGTCAAACCAAAAAAAACGATTTTTTCGCCCCCCCAAATAAAATTTCATTCTAAAGAAAACATAAAATACTTATTAAATGACTAAAAAAAGGGGCTTGAAAATTTAAATAAAACTTGGAAAGGGCTTACTCCTCCCCCAAAAAAATATGATCCCATTTCCCTTTTCTGGGCCCTTTTTTAATCGAAAGGGCCAATCATCTAAAAAAAGCCCCAAAATAAAAAATTTAAACCTTTTGGGTTTAAAAAAAAATTTTTTCCAAGGGGCCCTAAAGTTGTTTTCCAAACAAATTTGCCTTAAATAATTTCCAACAAATTAAAGGAAATAATTAATAAAAGCCTATAACCCAAAATCAAAAAACCCTTTTCCCTTTTAAAAAATTTTAAATTTAGCCCCCCAAAAAACCCTATGGGCCCTTAAAAAAAAAAAAAAACCATAAAACCAAAAAATTTTAACAAAAGGGCCTTACAACTTATAATAAGGCCGGGTTTTAAAAACTTCCAAAATAACTAAGCCCATAACCCTTTTTCTAAACCCCTTTCCCAAATTTGGCCCCTAACTAACAAAAACCTATAAGAACTAATAAAAATGGTTGTAGCTAACAAAAAATTCCCTTAAATTGGGTTTTCGAAAAATTAATAACATTTCTTTTTTTTTAAATTTTTTAAGTAATATGGGCCCTTTAAACCCCTTTAAAACCCAATAATTACACTTAAACCCCTTGAGGCCCATAAATAAAAAAACCTTAACAACAAAGCCCAAATTAAAAGTGAACAAAATATATTTAATAAAATCAGGGTTATATAAAAGAAAAAAAATAAACCCTTTAACATTTAAATTTAATTGATTAATCACCCCTCAGGGGTTGTGACATCCTATCTCTTTTTTAAATACGACTTTAAAAATTTTGGGAATGTATTGCCTATGGGTTTTTAACTTGTAAAATTCGGGAAACCCTTTAAACCCAAAAAATACGAAACTTGGCTTAACAAAATTGCTGCTTTTTGTGCTTACCCCCCGGTTCACCCAAATTTGATAACACCTTTTAAACAAAACTATTTTTAAAAAATTAATTTTCCCCGAATGATACCTTTAAAAGCTTAACCACCGCAGAGCTTGAGGGGTAATAAAATAAGAGGAATTGAAAGGGAAAAAGGGGGTAAGATTTTCTAAAACCTTAAAAAATTTAAATTAAATTTTTTTTTGGATTTTTAGCTACCCCAAAAAGAAACCCCTTTTGATGGCCTTTTTAAGGTTATCCCATTTTTATTTTCTATCCTTGCAACATTTTCCCTTAGAAAAGGGCCCCAATATAACAGGGAAAATGCATTTTTTTGTTATTACAAGGGTTAGTTTTTTGGGAGATCTTTTCATTAAACCCTTTCCCCGGGTTTTAAGCAATTATCCTAAGTTCTTAATTTTTTAAAATTTTTGATTCATATAAGGGAACTCAAAGGGTTTTTTGATAACCCAATATGGGGAGATGTGAAGCGTTTCTTATTTTAATTTTTAAAAAAAAAAAATAATGCACTTTCCCTTTTAAGTTTTTTTTCCCTTTTGTACTTTTACATTTTTACTCCCATGAATATTTTTAAATAATCTTTTGTTTTGGGAAAGATAGAAATATAATATAAATGTAATATTACTTATATATATTTAAAAAGGACTTTTATCATATTTTTGTCCCTTTAAACAATTGATTTTTTTTGCAAGCCTATTTTTCCTTTTTTTTTTATAAAGTAAAAATGACTAAAAATTTGGTGATTTTTTTAAACATGTGTGCGCCAAAACGAAATTTTTTTTAGATATTTAGGGGAAAAAAACATTTTTATCCTTCTACAAAGCTAAAATTTTCAAATTCTATTTTAGTTTTTATAAATTTTAAAAAGGGTTTTTTTTTAAAATTTTTAGAACTAAAAAAAACCCCAATTTTTTCCTTTTTTTAAAAACCTTACTGAAACACCTAAGGGGATTTTTAGGGGTTTGGATTGCCATACAACTAATGGTTTCAAGGAAATGTTTAACAAAAAAATGATTTTTCAAAATTTGGGGTTTGAGATAAAAAAAATTCCCAAATTTTCATAAATTTCAAAAAATTGAAAAAAAGAGAAATCTATTGCTAATAAAATTTGAGTATAAGATAAAAGGAATTTCCACAAGCCTCAAGAAACATCTAAATCTAATTTTTTAAAAATTTTTTAAACATTATGAAAATATTGGGGAGTTTGGGAAATTTGTTTAAAATAGAAAATTTTACTTTAAAAATGGGATTTAATTTATGGGAAAAAAAGCAAATAGAGGAGAAAAACCCAATTTAACAATTTTTTAAAAAATAAAAATTAATTAAATGGTTAAATAGATAGTTTAGGAAAAAGGAGCGAAATATTTATTTACAAATTTTTTGCGAATGATAAAACAATATTTTTAATATCTGAATTGAAAGGGTTTATGGTATTTTAGGTAATGAACTTTTAAATTGAAAAACCCAATTGAAATCCCCCCCTTCAATTTTGCTTTTGAAAAGGGTTTAAAAAGGAAAATATTAAATTTTTGATATTTAAAAATGACGTAGTTTTTTTTATTTTGAGGGATAAGAGTTTGGGAAATTACGAAAAATTATTTACTTATACCTTATAAAAAGTTTTTTTAAAAAAAATTTAAAAAAAGAGGTTTGCATGGGGGGAAACAGTTAAGTACCAACTTTTTTTTTTTTGGTAGTTTTGGTGAATTTTATGTGTTTTAGTTCCAAGATTTTTATTGGGAAAATTTTATGGAGTTTTATCGTCAATGTTATATAAGGTTAAGATACCAACCATGACACTTTACCCTTATGGGCAATGTTTATTTTTTTTTGGGGGGGTTCCCTTCGGGGCAATTTGAGGCAAACTTCTCGAGTTAGGGGTGATAAAAGGGAAACCCAAACCCTAAGTAATGCTTATTTTTTTCTTTTGTTCAAACGAGGATTTTTTAAAATTATTAACTTGCATAAGTAAAAATTTTTAATGATGAATATTATTGATCCCATTCTTGGAAAAATTTTGCTTGATAAATTTTTTTTTTTTGGTTTTTTCCCTTTAAAAAATTTTAATTTTCTAGGGGGAAATTTCCAAAAAAAAGTTTTCCAAAATTTTGGGGCTATTTTTTTTTGTTTTTATTTACAATTAAAAACCCATTATTTTTTTGGAATTTTTCCAAGGCATAAAAATTCAAAATTTGTAAACATTATTTACTAAACGGGACCAAAGTAAACTATTTCTTAAATTTTATTTTATCAATTCCATGATCAGGGCAACCCCTTTAAATTTCATTAAAATTTGTATGTCTATCAAGTTAATAATTGGAAAGGGAGTTTCGTTTTTAAAATTGCATTAATAAATTAAAAAACCAATTCCTTTTTTTTTTAAATTTTTTTTTGCACCACAAAAAAAAACTAATCTTCATACCCCTTATAATTTTCTAGTTCAAATTTTAATTTAAAAAAAAAAACCCCCATAAAATAGAAAAAAAAAAACCCCATAAACACACAAAAAAATTTTTATTCAACATTATTGAAGTTTTTTTCATTCCATGTATTACTCGAACCAAAATCCTTTTTTCCTTTAAAAGACATTATTTTAAAATTAAATTTAATTTTTTAAAAAAAATTTTCCCCCTTTTTTTAAAACAACTTTCTTCCCCCTTTCTCAATTAAAACCCAAATTTGGCCTTCCAAAAAACCCCTTAAATTTTTAAAACCCCCTTTCAAAACCAAAAATTAAAATTTTCATTCCCTTTTAAAAATTTTTTTTAAAATTTTTTTAGAATTTTGAAATACAACTTTTTAAAACAGCTTTTTGGGTTTAGGGCCCCTTATAAATTCCCATCAACTTAAATTTTAGGGGGTTTTATTAAAAGTTAGTTAACCCAAACTCTTAAAACCCCCTTTTTTCCCCTTTTAATAGAATCTTTTACAAAAAGGATTATCTAAAAATAAAATTTTCCTTTTTAAATAAGAACCTTTAAATTTGCCTTGGTTAAATTTTCAAAAATTATAAGGGTTTCCAAAACAAAAATTTTCCAATTTTCCCCCCCCCTTTTTTCCCAGTTTTAAAAAAAACCCGATGAAAAAAAATTTTTTTAAAAAATTACCTTTTTCTAATTTCCCCTTTTAAAAAAAGGAAAAAAAAAGAGGGAAACTAAAAATCTAATCAAAACTTTAAATAAATTTCCCAAAATTCAAAATTTAAAAATTCAAACAATTTTTGTTAAAAAGTATCTTATTTTTAAAAACCTTTTTCTTTCTAAAATTTTCTTTGGAAATTTTTTTAGGGAATTTTAATTTTTATTTAAAATTTTTTTCCAAAATTTTTTCTTAAAAACTTTTATATTTCATTACCTAAAAAATTTTTTAAATTTCAAAATTTAAATAAAAAAATTTTTAAAAAAAAAAAAATTTTTTCCATTTTCCCCGAAATCTCCAAAATCAAAAAAAATATTAAAAAAATGGGGGAAATCAAGATTAAAAGTTTAAACAATAAATGTTGTTTTACGGTTTTAAATTTTTTTTTTAAAATCGTTTTTTTTTTAATAACCCAAAAATTTTAAAAAGGGGTCAATGGGAAAATTTTGGTATTTTTCATAATTTCGAAACCAATTTAAGGGAAAAATTTAAATCCTAAATCAATATATTTACATTAAAGAATTAAACAAAAATTTTGTAAACATAGATTATAGAAACAATCCAAAAACAAGGTTAGCCAAAAACAATTGATTGAAAAACAAAAAAATGTTTTTTTAAAACCAAAAGGTTTTATATAACCTTTTAAAAAAACATTGATTAACTAAAACTTAAAGAAAAGGGAAGTGGAAAGAAAATAACTAAAACAAATTAAACTTGTTTTCCAGATTCTACAAGGGGCTTGATTGCCATCAACGTTTACCCGACAGTGGGTCAATCCCCTTTCTTTTGGTCTTTTATTTTTAGCGTTTTTACTCCACAGACCTTTGTAAAAAAACCGATCTTTTAAGGTACCCTAATTTTTTAGCTTCATCTCGTTGCCATAGATTGAAATATTTTCTACTTAATTTTATACATTCAAATCAAAAATTTAAAGTAAAATGTATTTTGTGAGCTATTCACCTAAAACATAACACCAAGCATGTCTAGATTACATAACCCTTTAGAACTTTAAAATAAATGCTAAAATTTTTCATTTAGAGCTCTAAAATTATTCAACAAAACCCCCCTTGACTATAAACTCATAATCTTAAAAAAAAAAAATTAAAAAATTGTGTTTACAAAATCAAAATACATTTCCTAAGAATTGAATACCGGAAATTTTTCAGATTCATTAGTAAATGTTTTTTTAAATTTTAAAACTAATAAAAATTCTGATTTTACAATATGTACTAATTATAGACATCAAAGCAATTTTTTTTAACTTTTAAAAAAAAATGTTTTTATTAAAAAGAAAATTTTTTTTGTTTTCATTGGAAACCAAAACTATTTAAATTAAAAATCCAATTAGGGGTTTTATTTTTCTATTTTTTGCTTTAAATTATGGTTTAAGAATAATGGCATTCCCAATAATTTAAGTAGGTTTGGATAAGGATGGGCACAAAAAGGGCATCAAATTTTTTAAAATTTTTTGGCTTTACTTTTCCTGGCATAAAAAAAACTCACAACTCGAAATGGAAAGTTTTAAAATTTGGGGGAAAATTTTTTTGTAACAATGTTGTAGCTAATAAATTCAATTTTGACCACAAATAATTTAAATTTTTTGATAAAAATTCTAAGAGCTACCAAAATAAAGATTACTTGTGCATTTATGGGATGTTTGGTAGTTATAGTTGACTTTATTGGGAAAGTTGGGAGTATAAATCATTAAGGTGGGGGGTTTGATTTCTCCAATAAAAATAGTATTTGATAATTTGGTAATATGATGGATGAAAAGTATGGAATTTAGATTCAAATAATGTTTGCTCCAATTTTGGTTAAAAGATTTTTAATTTTTCTTATTTTAGGGTTTTAAAACCAATAAATGGAATAGATAAAAATCTTTAAATTTCTTACAAAGTAACAATTTATTATAACCAAACATCAAAAAGGTTTATCCACTAATATGTTAAAAAGGCAAACGGAATTCCCCCCTTTAAACAAATAAACTCTAAAAAATTTTCAAATGGAAATTCTATAAAAAAAAAAAAAATTTGATTCACGTTTTTTTCCTACAAATTAGAAAAATTGGAAAAAAAATTAGAGGGGTTTAAATGTAAATTTTAA
>JAMXBC010000735.1:0-14601 GCA_024138005.1 Lumnitzera racemosa
TTTTGGAAAAAAAAAAAAAAAAAAAGTTGTCTTTTAATATGGTTAGATTAAACTATGGGAAAAAAAATTTTTTTTGGTTAATAAACCCTACCAAAAATCAATCCTTCAATTTTCCAATATTTAACTGGTTTTCCCATAATATTAGTCTTGATTGATTAGAAAAGGTTTTCATCTTTTATTGAAGTTTAGATAGTTGATGGATCACGAAAATTTCCCTTTGCATTTTAATATTGGTCATAACTCTTGCTGTTTAATATTGTACGTGACAACAATTTCCTTGGTTCCGAGGGAGGATAATTTGTAATGACAGCAAATTGAAAAATGAAATAATTTTTAGTGAAGCATATTGCTTTGTTTCACGTGGGGGGATTTATTTGATAGGAAAAGGTTACTTTTGTTTCATTCCTTATTATGTTCAACATCCAAATATCAATCTAAATAGGCAGCATAGGTAGGCATCACAAATGCACCAGGACCTACGAGAGTGTATGCATAAGCCCATATCGTGCGCATATGAAAGTACCGCATTGGCAACATGTAATAAGATTTAGTGTACGGGATTTAATTTGCCCTTTAAGGAGCCCTCTTTAATTATCGAGCAAAGTTCATCCTCCACAATAGCAAAAGAAAGCTTGTCTTTTCCCTTAGGCGAAGTTCAAGAATATGCGTACGTTTCGGTGCTGGAAGAAATACGCCATCGAACAAGGATGGCCTGTTGATATTGGATTAATGGAGTTTCTTGCATCTCCTTTTTGTGGATATAGTGACAAGACTTGTGTAGCTTTGATTATTGCCATAGACTTTTTAGGCTGCATATGTGTAGAGATGGCACTGTTTTGGAATGTTATATTTGTAAAGCAGCACTTTTATGCGACGAAACTAGATGTTTTGTCTTTGTCGTATGATTTGGAAAAATATTCAGTGAATATTAGGATTCTATTTAAGTTTGTTCATTGAATTAATTCTTGCTTATTTTGTTGTGAAATTTATAAACATTCTCTATTGTAGTAGAAGTATTAACTTTCCATTCTTCAATGCTTACCAAAAGTATTATGTTTTTGACATGGACGATTTTTTCTAGTAGGAATATTATTCTATCATACTTACCAAAATATTAAGTTTTTGATGCAGTAGGAATATTATTCTTCAGTGCTTACCAAAATATTAAGTTTCTAATATGGACAATTTTTTTTTTTAGCAGAATATTATTCTTCAATGCTTACCAAAATCTCTAGGGACATTGTACCTGTCTTTTTGGTTTATAATATAACATGATGTGAACATTCTATCGATATTTCATTTGGGGGATTATCAAGTTTTTGATATGGACAATTCTTTGGTTAGATTTAAACTTTATATTATTGTCTTCCATTCTTCAAAGATTACCAAAATATACTTTAAGCTAAATTATTGCAATTCTTTGGTCAAATATCAACTTTCTACTATTGGTCAAATATGGGCAATTCTTTAGTCAAATATCAACTTTCTAGCCTTTTGATATGGACAATTTTTTTCAACACAAATTTGATTCAAAGAATATTAAGTTTCTAAAGTGCAGGGTATGAATAACAATTTTAAGTTATTGATATGAATAATTTTTCCATCAAATTATGCTTGTTAATTTGTTCAAAAATATAGCATGCTATAAAGTTAGGGTACAGGAATGCAAATTTATAAACATTCTGTAATGCATTAAGAGGACCATCAAGTTTCCAATATGGACATTTTTTTTTTTTTTTGGGTTAGATTTCAACTTTCTACTATTGGGTATTTTAAGTTGCTGATATGAACAATTTTTTTTTTGTTTGGTCAGATTTCAATTCTTACCAAAGTGTCCATTGAGCTAAATTTTTGGGCAATTCTTTATACAAATCAGCATTTGTAGCCAAATGGTTTTCTATCAGGCCAATATTTGTAGCCAATTAATATTGGTTTACTTTCAGTAGTATATGGAATGGGAATAGTTATCAAAATGGCAATTAATAGAGGACAGCAAGGCTTGCAAATTCACTTAGTGCATTAAGGAATATAGAACATGTAGGAGCTGTATAAATTAGATAGCAATTTGTCCATTAATCTCCGATGAAAAAGGATATTTTAAAAAAAGATTGAATATGGTGAAAAAAAACAAAATTACATTAATGTAATACTACCACAATACATTTTTCTACTTGGGCAAAAGTAAATATGCTACCCATACAACTATAAACATGGCTACAAAACCTATTGCAACCTATTGTAATAGTCTACATAAACCAGTCAAAACAACATCTACATTAAGAGATTTAAGAAATTTTATTCCAAACACAACATCCATATTACATTCCTTCTTAATTCATTTCCAATTACAAAAAAAGAAAAAAAAAAGAAAACTATTACAGATATTATAAAACTAAAATCTATATTCCACATTTTATCCTAGCTTTCAATGTTCTCTCAACGCAAATTTCTTTTTCAAAACCCTTACTTTTTCCGAAAGCTCTTCCAACTCTACATGTCATCCATCAAGCAAATTTGTTGATAAGTTCCTTATACATTCTGAAAATTTTTTATCTACCCATTATGAAAATTGCATCTTCCATCCTTAAACAATGGGCAAGTTATGAACTTTTCTACCTAGATTTCGTCGAGTCAATGATGTCGACTCAAGTGCTTATAGACTACATAAACATTCTACTTCTACCAGTAACTACACTTAAGGCATATGCGCCATCAACCTTCCCTTGAACTCTCCTTGAAGGGCTTCTTCCTTTAATAATTCTAGCCAACCTAATCCATAGATGTTGACATTTTGAGTTTTCTCTAAGTTTTTTTTTATGAGCAAATTATTAAGTGTTTGTTTTGACTAGATTTTGGGGGAAACTAAGGAATGGCCTTGTAAAATAGGCAAAATGCATTGTAGTGCTTTTATGATTTGGATTGGCTAAGGTTACTGGCCATTTTCAATTGAGTTTAGGATTAGGTCTTTTTTTAGTAGCAAATGCCATTACATTTAGTGGTTGGCAATATTGTTTATCAATTAGGGGATGTTGCCCTTTTTTTATAAATAGATATTTGGTTGGGATGGTGTTTTATCAATTGGGGAATGGGTAAGGATATTGGTTTATTAAGTTAGTTGATGACGTGGTTGATTACGTAAGTTACGTGGGGAAATAATAAATAAATAAGCTACATAATTTCTTGGACAAAAATTGTAACATGTAATGAAAGTCCAAAATTTGTTAAAAAACGAAAGGTATGAGGACTGAAATAGAAAAAAAAAAGGTTTGAGGACTATAATAGAAAGAGTGTGAAAGTTTGAAAGACCAAAAGTGTAATTTTCCCTATTAAATACATTTAATTGTATAATATAATAAAATAATATTAGATACGCTTAATTATATAATAAAAACAATAAAAAAGTACAAAAAAAAAAAATTAAAAAAAAAGAGAAGATGGAAAATTTGTACAAATCTTAGTTACCTTACTAATTACCTAAACTATTTTTAAAATTTTTTTTTAGGAAAACATAAATTTATTAAACTAAAACCATTTTACATATTTCCATGGGAAAAAAACTAAACCAACTACATATGCATATTAGACTTCATCAACACAAAAAAAAAACGAAATATTTCCTTTTTAAACCTTTTAAAAAACATTGAAAACAAGCAAAAATAAAGTTAAAAAACTCAAAAACTTTTTTTGTATCTAGACCCTTTGGCCAAAAATTTTTTGCCACCTTCTTAATCAGACCAACCCCTATAAAAGAAAACATCTAAAGCATGTTGGGAGTTGAAAAATTACAAGAGTAAAGATAACTAAAACATAGTTCATCCCTTTATAGTTAACCCATCCATCGCTTATTGGATCCACCTCCATATCCCCTTTCAAAAATCCTATCTTTTTTTTACAAGCTCCATTCCATGCTAATAGCCCAAATTTTAAACCCTAAAGGGGGATACTTTCCCTTTGTTTTCCCTTTGGGGGTCCCCGACATTACTTTATTTTTACATTGTACCTACACTTGAATCCTTTTTTCCTAGCTTATCAACTGTACTTTGTAAAAACTTTCACCCTTTTTTCTCTAGGTATATTTCAATTCCCCTTTAAAATCCTTTCTTTTTTAATTTTCCTCCTTATTTTTTGTAAAGGGCCCCCCATTCCATTTTTTTTCTTTCAAATCTTTGTAAACCAATTTTCATCCACACTTCTAGGTTAAACATTCATTTTTCTTTTTTTCCAATTACTTTACACTAAAAAGGAACCAAAAAACTTGCTTGGTTTGGCTTTTTTCTGGTTTTTTCCCTTGAGATTGTCTTCTTAACTACCTTTCTTCTCTTTCTCTGCCTATCCTTTAGTAACTTTGAACTCCAAATTTTAAGTACCAAAGCTTTCAACTTTTTTTTCATTTAAAGAAGGTAGCCATATGGTTTTCTTCCCCTCATCCCAAAAAGGGACAAGAATGGTCCACTTTTTACACCTTTTTCCTTAAATTACTCTATCAACAACCATTGTACAAAAACCCTCCAAAAAAAAACAGTACGGGGGAAATGGTCGAGGTTTTCCATACCATTCCCACTTTTTTTTTTCCCCCTAAGTTTATACTCTCTTTTTCGAATAGGGTCTATAAGCAATTTATAGAGACTTCCAAACTTATTTTCTGGGCTGATCTAGGTCCTTGGGCCCTTTCCCCTTCCTTACAAGGACACCATGCCCATTTTTTCCATTTTTTTCATAACAAAGGGGATACCAATAAATATTTTTCCCTTTCCCCTCTCACTCCCCCAAATGTTTGTTTGATTGTGATTTTTTTATCCATTTATTCAATGGTTCAAATAACCAACTTTCACATTACCTAATTTCGTCTAATTATCCATCCAAAAGAAAGTTTAACCTTCGCTTCTTAGTTATACTTTGACTTTTTTTATCCATCCCAAATTTAACCCTTACTTAACTTAAAAAAAAAAAAAAAAAAAACGTTGTACCCATGCTTCTTCTATTTATTCCCAATGTACATTTCTTTTTAATTAATTACCTAATACCTTCCTTTTGCCCCCTTCCAAAATAATTTTATTAAAATTCCTTATTTTCCCCTTTATATCCAACATTCCTAACCCCCCATGCCCTCTAAGTGTTTAGCTTTCCCCAAAATTATCCAAGGATCTTCTTTTTTACCTCCATTGATTTATAAAAATTCCTTCTCCTTTCCCCTTTTATACTTGAATGTAGTTTGAAGTTAAACACATCTAAGATGGTAAAAAATTTTTTGGATTTAACGGAAGTTTCCTTTTTTTGAAGGTTTTTTTTGGAAATTTTAAGGAATAAATTGGGGAAAAAAAAAAAAAGCTTGATGATGAAGGCTTTATTTAAATTTTTTAAAAATTAAAGATACGCTTTTTTCCCCAGAAAAAAAAGTGTCTTTATTTTTTTAGGGAAAAAAAAACCCCTCCTTAAATTTTGGGGTGGCAATTTTAAAACTGACCCATAAACCCATAATCATATATAGTAAAACTTCATATAATTTAAAAGTGATAGACCGCCTAGACCAGTTTTATAAAATGGGTTTGGTTTATGTGTAAATCTTTCTTTATTTTATAGGCCCACCAATTTTAAAAATTTGAACTTTCCCCAACTTTTCTTTTAAGTTCTAACCTAACTTTAGTAAAGATTTTTTACTATTAATAATTGGATGCTTATCTTATATCTCCTCTTTTTTTATTTTTTTGAAAATTTTTTTTTAAAAATGAAAATTGGCATCCACTTGCTTAAAAAAATTCTATAGTCATCTCTTTTTAACATGATAAATTTTTTTTTAATATTTAAAACTCTTTATGGTCTCCTCTTTGTTTAACTTTTTAAACTTTGTTTGCTTAGTTTTTTTTTTTTTTGGGTTTTTATGGTTTTTCCCTTTATAACTAAGTTTTCTTCTCTTCTTTTTTTCTTTTTTTTTTTTTTTAATTTTTGCTATGGGGATTAATACCAAAATGATAACTTAATTAATGAGCAGCCCAACGATAGTTTTCTAGTAAAGCCAAATTTTTTTTAACCTTTTTTTTCCCCCCTTTTCCAAAATCTTAAAAATTTATTTGACTTGGATTTACTAATCTTATTATTTAAGTCAACTTTGCTCTTTTTTTCCCTTTTAATTCCCTTAAAGAATTTTTAAAAAAAAAACTACTAAAATATTGTTTATTATTATCTCGTAATTTTTTAAGGGGAAAGTGGTCCCCCCCATTACTTCTCTCTTTCCTCTCTACTGCTTTATTGTATTATTCTTTCATGCTTCCTTTGTGTTTTCATTTTATTTTTAAAAAAATTCTTTTAAATTGTTAAATATATTAATGATTTTTTAATAAACATGAATTGGGTGAATTTAGGTACAAGTGATGGGCTTAAGCTTTTACCCTTTACTTACTTTGTGGTGTGGGGTTTTTTAAATTACTATCTTACCTTATTTTGTGATACTTTAAAATACCCCTTTTTATAAT
This sequence comes from Lumnitzera racemosa, assembly GCA_024138005.1. Classification (NCBI taxonomy): domain Eukaryota; kingdom Viridiplantae; phylum Streptophyta; class Magnoliopsida; order Myrtales; family Combretaceae; genus Lumnitzera; species Lumnitzera racemosa. Next base: position 6,471 of record JAMXBC010000735.1, read on the forward strand.
TTCCCTGTACAATTTACAATAAAAATCCCTTTTATTTTAAGGGTTATAATACCTTAAAAAACTTGAAAATCTTTATTTTTTTTTATATATATATATATATTAAATTTCAAAATAGCTATTCTTTTTTTTTTTCTTCCCTTTCCCAATTCTTTCTTTTATTTTTTTTTTTGACATTTTTTCACTAATCATTATTATAGAAACATACCTTTTAGTAAAACTTATCTAAAACCTTTAAACATAAATAAATTTTTAAAAATAAAATTTTTTAGGCATTAACTTATTTTAGCATAAAATTTTAAGAATTAAATGAGTTCAAATTTCATATTTATATCTAATTTTTTTCCATATACCTAATTAAAAGCTAACTTTTTTAAAAATTTTTTTCAAACACAAACTTAATTTAAAAAAGGAAAAATAAAAACATTAATCTTGTTTAAATCTTGATTTAAATGAGGTTCTTGAAAACCTAATACAAACAAATAATTTGGCATAAAAATTATAATTTTAATAACAATCTTATTAAGGGGCTTTACACAGATTTTTTTTTTAACTTTAGTAGATTTAAACTTAGTAAATGAGGAAGAAAAAGCGAAAGAAAATCATACAGAAAAGACAATGGAAAGAGATTGACATGAACATTAGTTTTGTCAACTTTTGAAGATTGTGTTTTGTTATTTTTTTAAAGGGCCCAACAAATAAAATAGTATTTTTTTTTTTTACTAATTTTTTTTTATTACATTATAAGGTAACACAGGTACATAAAACCTGTATCTTTTAACTTCCAATACGGTTTTGAGATAGGTACAGGGGACCTTTATCTCTACATATCCTTACTTTGTAATATAAGTTTTGAGAAAAATTTCTATTGGGTCTATTTATAATCTTAAAAAACCTATCAAAAACCCTATTCAGTCGGAAGGTTTGGTGGGACGTATTAATTGTTTTCTTGGGGTCATCCCAAATAAAACCCCAATATTTGGTGAAATATTAATTAAGCAAATTCCCTATAAAACCACATGAACCATTTCTTTAATTTTTTTTTTTTTTTAAACCAATTTTAACTATTTTTTACCTTTTTAAAATGATAGATTCATTAACTTTTTATATTTTTTTTTTTCACATACATCAATTTTGATACAGTAATGTGAGTGTATCGTTCTTAGTTAACATATAAATCACTATTAATACTTTTAAATTTTTAGACTTTATTAATTTTAACACCCCTACCAAAGTAATGCAATTACATGTTTTCAAATTATGATTTTATATTATTATCTTTATCAAACTTTACCCTTTTTAGATTTTTTTGCATTTAACTAATTTTGGGAAACTATTCATTTTTCCTTTCAAAATTTAATTTTTTAAAACTCCCCCCTTGTAAACTTAATTAGATTAAGTATTCAAACGAGTTAGATATTATTTTTTATTGATAAATGTGTTTAACCAAAATATAAAAAATGTTTAATAAACGTGAGTTAAATTTTCGACGTGACTATAAATGAGTTTTTTATAACAAGATGAGGTTTTAAATATCAACCCGTTTTGAATTATTAAAGGAACTCCCATTAACACAACTATTAAACTACCTTAGTGTTGTCATGTTGTGTGTAACGAGGACACCAGTTCTTACATGTGGGATATCGTGGTCAATCTACTCATTTTGCTTCTTTTTGTGTTACCACTGCAGGTTTGTATCATTTTGCTAATGACCTTCATAATTCAACTACCATGACCATCAATCTAAAAAGGCACTAAGACTTTGATGCTTAAAAGGGAGATATTACAAAAGGTTAAACTTTTCTTAAAAACTTTTACAATCAGGTGATCATATTTTTTTTTTCTTTAGCAAATGCATGGTTTGTGTTGTTCTTCAATATGCAATTGTTAAATACTATGTTGAAATCTTATTGACATGCACGGATCCTAAAAGAACCCCTATAGAAAATGCACATACAATTTAGAAAATGCAACACAAAAGTTCTCATACCCTCTCTTTTCATTTGATCTATGGGTTCTTCATTTAGGCTTCAAGCCAAAGAGATGGAATATATTTTTAATTTTTATAATTCATGGGTTACATGCTTGTTATTAAAGATTTTAGTAAAACATTTGTCACTTTCATGACCGAAAAAAATAATAGTCATGATTTATTGAGAAGAACACAAGTCAATTAATTCTGTAAGTTTCCAAAATAGTTATGTTTTTTTTTTTTTTTTTTTTTCATAGAATTTTTAGAAAACCAACATGTTTCTAAAAATAAATCCTAGTGCAACTCAGATTATACTTCATCCATCAACATCCTTATATATCTCCTGTTTTTTTCCTCCCCATCTCTTTTCTTCTTTCTCCCTTCTCTTGTGGCAACCGATTGCCCTTATGCTCTCTCTTTCTTTTATCTTTACTATTGACAAATGAATGAGAAAAACCTCATTACTCAACTATGTCTATTTTGGGCATATGATGGGTCCTAGCTAAGCTCATCAACGACTCCAATATAATCTATGCGGACTCACAATTCCAATCAAGTGGGATACCCTTGTTTTCCTTTATCGAGTGACCTTCCTAGGCCATGGGCTAACCAAAACTCAAGAACCTAGTTGAAGTGCGTCCATACCTCACAAATGTCACTCCCAATCGTCTATTCCATCTAAACTATCGAGAGTTGAAACTCCAATGTCAAATCTCACTTCTTCTCCATATTAAATTTTTCCTACTAACGCAACACTGTGGAAATACTAGTCATTATCGGAAGAAAATGGGAAATTATATATCGTGGAAGTTAGGGTTGGAAAGATAGTGATCCCATTAATGATTGGCTTATCATGTTGGCCCTTATTTTCATATGGAAAAATGTCACTTAAGAGACTAAGTTGATGTACGTCACCAACATTGTTTTAATTTTAGAATGACACTGTTAATGTTAAAAATGGTAAAATTTGACGATCGGCACATACTTTCCAGTATTGGTAGCATGTCACAGGAAAGGCTTCCAAAGATGAGAAATGATGTGATCTAAGGAACCACATGTCAAGTTAAAACTTCCTCTACCTAAGAAGTATGCAAGGGATGTTGGGTGCCTAGACGCAAGGGAAATTATCATTAGGAAAAGTAAAGCGAAAGAACTAGAGCCTAAGGAGGCATATGGCTAGTCAACGTAGAGACATGCCTAACAGCATGCTGACAACTATCTTTTCATTTAATGCACTAAGACTTATGCTCCAGGGGAAAATCGAATTTAAGACTTTCTCTATCACCTCGGATTAAGCAGTCATGCAACCTGATCAAAGTGCTGCATTTAGCTAACTTTAAAACTAAATTTTCTGCAGTTCAAACTCCATGAGAAAGACCGGCGCACGTGGTAGGGGGGTGGGTGGAGGGTGGGGGGTGGGTTGGGTAGAGAAATGATTTGGTGTTAGGGTTTAATTTGGCTCGGGCCTGGCAGGTCCCTAGGTCTAGGGTTAATGAGTTTGTGATCGCTTAGTTCAATAGGCTCATCAGTTCATTTAGTCAATTTAGTAACCTAAGACTCATTTTTTTTTTTTTAATTTTTCCCATCATGACTAGTTTGTTTTCCCCTTCCCTTTATAATAATTCTTTATACAAACACATGTGAATTTGAAATTTGGAAGAAACTTAAATTTGAACAGTAAATATTTGTATAATATTTCCATCATGTAAAAGTTATTATATCATATATTGAAAAATTAAATTGTATATGAGATAAAAATAAAAATACACCTATTATAATTTTAAATGACTTTAAAATTAATTTTTTTTTTATCACACTATATTAACGATTGTTTATATATTTGCTATACAGAATTAACTATTATAGTTTTAAAATAATTTAATTTTTTTGAAAATCTTTTAGTATTTTGCTAGTTTTTATATTTAAAAAAACTATCATGTTTTTATATAATTGACCTTTCATTTTGTTTAAAAGAAATTTTATATAGTACAAATTAATTTTTATTCAAGTACTTTTAATTTTCAAAATAGTAGCAATATATGTTAACTCCTAAAATTTTAAGATTTTTTTTTTGAAAAAAATTTATCTAATATAATTGTCGAGTATGTAAAATAGAAAAAAAAATACAAATGCTAATGATTAAAAAATTTATCTTTTTTTTTTTATAAATCCCAATCGAACCATTAATTCACCCTCGACGAGTCACCGAGGTACTTATTCTAGTGGAGTCACCACCTTTGACCGCCTAACTCAGCCAAGCGGAATTCACTTCAGTTGATTGAATCGGCGGCCAAGGTTCAGTCTAATTTTTTGGTCAAATCCAAACCTTTCTCAGGTTTAGGTGGAGAGTAATAGGGGGAAAGAGATAGATGCTCCCACTATGTATATATTTATTATGTACACCCTCCTTTAATTGTTTGACATATCTCCCCTACTTTGATATTTGTGCCCAGACTTTCTTTTCCTTTGTCCGTTACCCATTTTTACCCATATAGTGTCATTCTTGTCTTTAGTGAGTTGGGGAGAGTCACTGACTGAAAATCAACAAGTAATAAACTAACCTCAAATGAGCTAAAAATTAGATGTAATTGCATTTAAAATACAATGAGAATGAAAACTTACTCATTAAACTAATGTTGGATGGTGACGCATGACTGTTGCTTGTCATCTGGCTTGTCCTCTTTGGTTTTCCATCTTTCTTTTGCATTTTCTTTTTATGGGACTTTTGCTTCGTCATTTTAGAACTCTTTTTGGATGGACTGCCAATACTTAAGGTTATTGCTTTCTTCTAATTATGCTCTTCATTTTCACTATTTTGATCCATTTCATCCACATTACAACTCCTCAATTGCCACTTTCCTTTTCATACTTTTAAATCGGCCTCTTCGTTGCCAAATCAAGCATTGGCCTGGCAAATCACATGTCTTATTGTCATTAAAACCTTAGGATACTACATCACTTGCTTTTTCAAAGTTTGCACCTATTAAAACTATCGATTTCTTGTTTTATCTATCACTTGTACAACATTAATTATCACGAACTATTCTAATCCTTAGAAATCCTTTGTCCATCTTCTAAGCAGGTACTTTGTTTGGTACTTCCTATATATTATTAGCATTACGTACATTCAATGCAGTGACCGCAAAAATCCCTAGCGATTCAAACTTCTTGCAAGTGCTATCAACTTCAAAAACTTTTGGAATCGAATTGTTACAATGTTTTTTCCTTTTTTTCATGTCTCTCTTTGTTACTCGTTCATATTACCAAATACAAATTATGGCGGTATCATGTTTTTTTTTTTTTTGTTTTTTCATAAAAAGCTGAAGAATACATTATTACACTCATTTCTTTGGGAAAACCGAATACCAACAGAAATTGTTGTAGAGTGGACACCATTTTTCTAAAGGGTTATATAATCTTTGACCATTTATTTTCTCTAAGGTTATAAGCGCTTCACCAAAGAATTCCACTTCTCATAGAACTCTACTTTCATTTGAAATATATAAACATGCATTGAAAAGCTTCTTCAATCATGATATCCATAATATTTCCAAGTCGTTTTGCAATAGTTTGGCCAATAGGGCCACAAACAAAGTTTGGGAATGTGAACTTGATAACACCACTTCTATTGCTTTTGCCATTGTAGCACATTGGTTAGTAAATGTTGTTTTTGGTTGCTTAAAGCCCATCGTGATGCGTACCATAACCAAAGGGATAGAAAAAGCCGGTCATAGGGATGAGTTTAAACTTATTAAAAACTTGAAAATGGTGATGGGGAAATGCACGAAAGGACAAAAAAAAAATGAACAAAAAAAAGGGAATTAAAATCTATAAATAGCTCTAAAGGATATGACACACCAATAGAACTTTCAAAGACTTATGGTACAGCTTGATATAAGCACAAGATAGTCCGAAAAAAAGGTACTTTACTTAAGGGGATAGGATAAGAGTGAAATGAAAGTAAACAAACAATATTTATGAGAAGAAAATATCAGTGTATTAATAATAATATGAGATTGTGACTATATGTACAAGGGATATTTATATCCAAGGAATTAGGAAAACTTTCCTAAATTGGAAAAGACAAAAAAAGGGTATCAATTTTTAAAGTATAATGTACAAAGGATACAAAAAAGGTAAAAATAAATATTTAAGAAAAATAATGATTTGTGTAGTAGATTTTACATTGGGGGTCTTAAATATGTAGCAGAGATACATTGGTGATGTTGTTGGGGGATGCATAAAAAATAATATGAACTGGTTGGGTGGTCGAGTAAGCGTAGACCCCCGTCCGAATAGGAGTGGCTGAGAATTAGTGCAAGACAACTCTCTTGCTTCTCGGCATAATTGTATCGAGCAAGTGGTCCGCTCGGACATGATTGAGTAAGGTGTGCGAGGATTCGCTGTCGTAAGGCATTCTTCTACTCAACACACATTTTGAGAGAGTGTAGTAATTCAGTACGGCATCGAGAATCGATCAGCAAAAAGGAGTAACTCGCCTTTGACAAGAGTTGGTTAGCGTAGAAAGATTTGCTTTGCCATCCCTTTAGACCCCAGGCTTTAGCTGCTGGTTAAAAGACTTTGTAAACCTGATTCTTATTACTCCTTCTAGGTTTGATTTAGATTTGAGATCAAATCCGATTGTACTTCGTGAAGTTCTCTATCAAGTGATATGGGTTGAGGTTGGAAATGTTGAAAGTGTCTAAAACCTTATAATCTTTGAGTGGCTCCAATCTGTAGGTGTTGTCGTTGATTTTCTAGAAGACTTTAAAGGGTCCGTTACTCCTGTAGATAGCTTATTTCTCCTCTTGCTCGAAAAATTTCTCTTGCTCAAGTATAGCATACTAAGTCTTTTGGCTGAAACTATTCCATTACCTACCCTTACCTTCTCTCGATTCATTTGGTGGTTTAAATTTTATTTACCGAGTAACTTTGTCAAAATTGTTGTAGGGCGGGTTACGGCTCTTGCATCGGGTCTTTTTACTTAAATATAAGAAAAGGGTAGATCGAGGGGAAACAGGGATTAAAACCAAAAACAATTTGAAGGGGGTTTGCTTGTGGTGTCATGTATTTTTTGGGGTTGTAAGCGATTAACCCACGAGAAAAAGATGTCCGAATCTAAAGTTCTTGCCCACTGTACTTAAAGTAGTGATCCTAAAGTCCGATCATCGATCTTATTTAGTGATCCATTTGGGGGTAATAAGAATATAAATAGCATTTATTTTCCATTCATCACATAAAGCCCTCTAGAAATGGTTTAAGAATTTAGACCCGGGTTTGTACAAAACCTTATGTCATCGTATAACAAACAATTTCCTGAAAAGAAAAAGGAAGTAATAGCCAAAATCTTTTTTTTTTGGAGCAGGGCAACATTACCTTTATTGAACCTAAAACGTGACCATTATAGAATCTTTCCCTTAAGTTTTGTGGTAATTCGAGAACAATTTTCCCCATCAAACGTCTAGGTTTCATTGGGGCGGGCAAAGGCATTTCTTTTTTCCCTTTTCTCAGCTCAAAATTACCTTCTTACATATAGACAGCCTTTAATAACTCGGGGCCATTTTGCCTCTTCTTGGGGCCCGATGAAAGCCCACTTAATAGCTCTCATCCTCCTTCCCAAAGATTTGAAAATCCTCCACTATGGCTTCCCTCAAAACAAAAACTATCTTCCACTTATCCCTTTTCCATTGGGACGGCCCCCAAATATGGGGCAAAGTGGGGTCTTTGGGCTCGCTCCTTGTACCCCAAATTAAAACAATCGGTTGCTCCGATCAAGAGACTTTAATCCCTCAAGAAATTTAACCGCATACTTACTGCTTCGATAAATTTTTTTGACTTTGGAGAATTTTGAGACTTTTGGTCAATAAGAGACAAATTCTCTCAGTATAATAATGCTGCCATGCTTAGAGTCTCGGATGATGCTAAAAATTTTTTGTCATATATGGATAGTTTTTGTTTAGGCCCCCCAAGTTTCATTTGGTAGGGAATTAGCCCACCTTTTATATTAGAAAAAGCGTTTTCCCAATGCCCGACGTGTTATATTGTAGCTCAAATATTTTTTCAAAATCGGTAAAACTATACAGGTGTGGAGAGCAATCTTTCCTTTACTTCAAAAAGCTTCTCTCCTCTTTTTCTCCCTTTGAATTTGAATTTTCCTTTTTT
>JAMXBC010000736.1:0-14595 GCA_024138005.1 Lumnitzera racemosa
GAACTAAACGATAAGAAAGGTGATTGACCTTAAGGATTAATGAAAGAGGGTAACTTCTAAACAAAAAACCAGTGATGAAGTGCTTTAAATGTTTAGGCTTTAAATACATGGCTGCCGAATGTTTGAACTAACATGTCATGAATGCTCCGAGGAAATAAAGTAGATAGTATTGACGAAGAGGGAACCTAAAAACGAAAATGGATGTTGAAAAAACTTGAAGCCGAATAAGAAAATGGAGACTTATCCCTATGCCAACTAGGGAGAAGTTGGATGACCCTAGTCTTGAAATGAGTACTGAGTTCCCTGTCGAACTTCGAAGAAGTTTAAAAGGAAAATTTATCCATACAAAGTGCACCATCAAGGGACAATTGTGTACCATTAAAATGGATAGAGGAGCATATTAATGTAGTTGTACAATCTTTTGTGTAGAGGTTAGTTTTTGCCAACCTCAAAGTATCCTCAACCTTATAAGCTACATTAGTTTCATGATAAGGGTGTTTGCATGTGACTAAACAAAGTAGCCATATTATTCACTGTTAGGAGTATGTATAGGGATGAAGTAGTATGCAAAGTCATCCCTATGAGAGTTTCACATCTGTTACTTGGATGACCTTAGTTGTTTGACCGATGTGTCACTCACAACGAAATATAAGAACACCTATGCCTTTGTCAAATATGAAAGAAAGCCTATGTTACAACCCATGCCAATAAGAAGAAAGCCTTACGATAAGCTAAAGAGAGCTCTGAGCTGTTGAAAAAGTTAATGAGCTTATGTTTCCATTGATTAGAAGATTGCTAGAGATGAGAGATTCTTAAGGATGTTCCAGATGAAATCCAAAGGTTGATCAATAAGTTTACCAACCTGTTTCTTAAGGATCTACCTAAAAGATTACCCTCAGTGCAAGGCATAGAACATTACATTGACCTGTAGCCCAAGCATTGCCCTACTGAACTGACCTACATGCAGAATGAATCCTAAGTAAGCTGCCAAGTTGAAAAGATAGGTAAGACGAGCTCATAGAGCGAGGATATGTGAGGGAGAGCATAAGCCCTTATACTGTGCTAGCTCTATTCATCCTTAAGAAAGATGGTTTATAGCGCATGTGTATTGATAGCCGAGTAATTAATCAAATCGTTGTCAAATACAGGTACCCAATACTAAGGCTCGGTGACATGTTGGATGAGCTCCATAGTGCCAAAATATTTTCAAAGACTGATTTATGAAGTGGTTGCCACCAAATTCCGTATGAGATCAGGTGATGAGTAGAATACTGCCTTCAAGACTAGGTATGGACTTGACCAATGGCTTATACTAATGCACCGAGCACATTCATAAGTTAATGAACCATGGTAATGTGCCCTATGATTGGAAGATGAATGGTTTATGTACTTTGATGACATATTTGGTATGTAATGCCAACCTAAACAACCATGTTCAATATCTTTAAAAAGTAATTTGACATTTTGTGGACCAATAAGTTTATATGGAAATTTAAAAGAAATGTACATTCTGTTAAGATGAAAATGGTTTTTCTTGGGTTTTGTAGTGTCAGGAGAAAAGGAATCCGAGCAAATGAGGAGAAGATCTGAGCTGTCTTAGAATGGCCAACGCCGAAAAAAAAAAAATGCCACCGAAGTTCAAAGTTTTCATAGCCTAAGTTCTTTCTATAAGTGATTTATCAAAACTTCAGTACCATAAGCCACCCCCTTAATTGAGCTAATAAAGAAGAGTGATGTATTCGGGTGAACACCAAGCTGAACAAAACTTCAGGGAAATAAAAGAGAAAACTCCTCCTTTGCCCCTGTCTTATTACTATTAGTTTTTTTAATAAGCCATTTTGAATTGAAATGTGATGCATCAGAACTGGAATTGGCAATTGTCCTGATGCAAGGAGCGATGACCTATCGCCTATACAGTGAGAAGCTTAATGGTGCTACCTTGAACTATTTGTGTATGAATAAAAAGTTTATACTCCTTTTTCGAGTCTTTACTGTATGGAAACACTATTTGTTATCATGACAGTTTATTATTTACACAGACCATAAGTCTTTGAAGCATCTTAAGAGTCAAATAAACTCTCAAAGAGACAAACTAAGTGGTTGGAGTTTATGAAAGGATTTTCATATGCGATCTGGCACAAGAAGAAAAGCGTGAATGTGTTCGTCGACACTTTGTTTATGACGACAAACCTTGTTGACCACTTTGCATATAAAATTTCTAGGATTTTTACTTATCATCGAGTAATAGGTTTGATGACCCTCATTTCAGTCCCGTTGTTGAGCAGTACCAAGAAGGAGTAGTTTGTTGGTGGATATTATCTCAAGGATGACTATCTGTTAAAGGACTGAAGGCTGTGTATACCAAACTGTTTCTAATGCGTAAACTATTAGTCAAAGAAGCTCATAGTGTAGATTATTTAGTCACTTCAGAGAGACCAAGCCAGCTAATTTGTTGAAGGAAAACTTTTACTAGCTTGTTTTAGCTAAGGATGTATATAAGCTAATTGGAAGTTATCAAGTGTATAAGCGACATAAAGGAGAGAGGGAACCCCACGGAGAATACATGCCCTTTGCCGACGCCAATCTTACCTTGGGCTAACTTCAGTATGGACTTTGTCCTAGGGTTACCCCGGACATCCAAAGGGAAAGAATTCTATATTTTTTGTAGTTGACTGCTCAATAAAATGGCATACTTTATCTTGTACAATTAAAACTAACGATACTTTATACATTATTGATATGTTTTTTGCAAAAAGTTTGTTCAACTACATAGAGTGTAGAAGACTATTGTTTCAGATCGTGACACAAAATTTTTGAGCTATTTTTGAAAGACTCTTTGGAGAAGACTTGGAACTAAACTTGTGTTCAGCTCCAATAGCTACCTTCAGACTAATGGCCAGACTAAAGTGATGAACAATGTTAAGAAACTTATTCAAAGCTGTCATGAGAAAGAACTTAAGGGATTGGAATCTGTTGTCTATAATTGTGGAAATTTGTACATAATCAAACTATTTATAGTAACATTAGAAGACCCTATTCGAGGTCATCTATGGCCTCAATCCTACTATTCCTTTGGATATGATTGGCAACTTTGCAACTGCTAAAGAGAGCCAATCTGGAGTTGATCGAGCTGAAGAATTGCAAGAATTACACCAGTCCTGTAACTAAGAAGATCGTCGAATTCAATTAAAGACAATAAAGATTGGTAAATTGAAGTTACTAAACTATTTCTTTCTAGCTTGGAGACTTAGTATGGATTCACCTCAGCCGATAGCGATTCCTACACTTGTGATAGAATTAGCTATCCCCTTGAGCTGATGGTCATTTCAAGGTCCTGAAGAAAACTAACTACAACGCCTACTAGATCGAGTTACATGATGACTACAGTGTTTCCCTCCAACTTCAATGTATCTGACTCGATTTTTATTGCACCAACTAAAAGAAGGCCCACAAATAGCCCAAGAAGGACAACTAGAGACCACTTTTAAATTTGAAGAAAAATCTTTTTGACCCCCCCAGCAAATGATAAAAATCAGCCCTTTAGACCTATCACACATAGCTGAGCTAGAAGACTTCAAGGACTAGCATAAAGAATACTAGCTCGAAGCCATATCTGAGATGGGGATTCCTATTCTGAACTAATCTCCTATCGACCTAATTGTCAAACCTTCATATATGCAATGACCTACTTTTGCCCAACAACTATGCTATGATAGGACATCCAAGAAGGCAGCTTCAAGACTATTCGAGCTGAGCTTCCTAAGCTAACCACAAGCATTCGACCCTAACTTAAGTTTAACTACTCTACAACAAGACTAACTAGGCTTTCAACCTAATCTTGATCATGTCGGCCGCTAACTGCAAAACCTCTCTTTTCTCTTTTTTGCCCACTTTAATACCATATTTCCTAACATCTAACCAATCAAACGATAAGTGTTTTTTGGCACAATATTCTAAAAGGTTTTTTTTACTTTCTGTACTAAATATTCTTTATCTCATTTTACCCTTTTTTAGTATGTATTACGTAACCTAATTATAAGAATACCCTTTTATCTTTTTTACATGTAAAGTAACTTTAGTAAATGGGCATATAAACGCCCACTTAATTGTACATAAGGAATCAATCATCAATATCAGAACTTATTCAAGTTTCCTTTAAGTAACCTTAATGTTCTCCCTATCTTTCAACTCTTATTGATCCCTTTTAGCAAGAAGTAGTATGTGAGTGACTCTTCAGTTTGAACTGGTAAGTCAATATTTGGCAGATTGTAGGCCGAGTAGGATCGACTAATGCATCATATTTAAGTTTGATAGCTGCATGTACTTTTACTAGCTTTTTTCTTTGTTTTTTTCTTTTGTAGTTCGCCTTGTTGTGGTATTTCTTCATATGTCCGACCCTAGAGACACATCATTTTTGCCACAGCTACGGCCTCAGCCTTAACCTACTTAGTGAAGTAGTCAATGGCAACTATGATGAAGTATCGTCCTTTCGAAGCCTTGGGGTAAGCACTGAGGATGTCAATGCCCTATTAGCCATATGACTGCGAACTATCAAAGGCTAGAGACTGGTGCTGGGTACATGACCGATGGGGTACGCTTCTAGCATTGGGGGCACTTTTGGGCTATAGCTTTGCATTTTGTCTCATGGTAAGCCGGAGAAAATCTAAAGTATAGCAGCTGAATGTAAAGGGCTTGGGATTGAAATGGTTGTTGCGTACTTTGGTGTGAAAACTCTTTTCATGATGCGTAGGCCTTTCCTTTCTTAGAAGCATTTGAGTAGGAAGAGGTTGACCCCCTTGCGATATGGGACGCCATCGACCAACTTTATAATTAGTTAGTGTAATATTGCAAGCTTCTTTGCCTTCTCTTATCTTCCAGGAGTGTGCTTACTCTAAAAAACTTAAAAAGGGGTTCCACCCTAAACTTCACTCTGATGTTGTTATTGTCAGTTTTCAAGACTTCTATCGTGCCTAAGGGGTTAATCCCCTTTTTTTTTTGGCAAGTACTTATGAAATCTTCTTATCCTTCACTTCAGGTTTCTGTATCCTAGTAAAGGTAAGTTCGATAGCCAGTCTGTTATTGAATTTTCCCGAGTAAAGGGGAATCTTCGTGATGGTCCATAAAGGGAATTCAGCTATAAGGCTCTTCACCTTCTCCATGTACCTTGTCATGGTATAATCTCTAGCCTTGTATTCCTTTCGAACTTGCTAGATGACTAGCACAAAGTCCAAGAAAACTTGCAATTGTCAGCATTGATCTCTTTGGCGAATTTGAGACTGGCTATCAGGCCTTGTATTTGGATTTGGTTGTCATTAGGGTTGAACCCAAACTTGAGGCATAGCATATTGTGATCTTTGTAGGGCTAGTTAAATAAGACCCCACCCTCAACCCCTCGAGGGGATGAATCCATCAACATAGAGAGTCTACACCGACTTGTCGTTGCTCAGTAGTGCTTCCTCTTCTCCTGTATATTGATTACAAAAGTCGGCCAACACTTATGCCTTGTAGGCCCCAATTCATAGCTAATATTGGTTCTATAAAAATTTTAAAACTTCATCATGTTCTTCACCATCCCATCCAGACATGTTCGGCTTCTGTAGTGTAGTGCGTAACAGCTAGTTTGTGAGCACAATTGATTTAATGTGCCGGGAAAAAATTTGGCCTTAGCCGGCATACTGGGATGACGATAGCTAAAGGTGAACTTCTTTGCCCAGGTGTACTTGACCTTAGGTTTGAAGAATATGTGGCTAACATAGTAAATACAGGCTTGTGCTCTCTCCACTCTACTTTAACCATTTCAAAGGAGAGTATCCAGTTGCTTATGGCGAGGTACAAAACGGGTCCTTCCTTAGGATAAGCTTGGAAAGATAAGAGGAAATTTGCAAAGAAGCTTTGTAGCTGTTGAAAGGCCTACGTGTACTCCAAAATTCCATTTAAAAACCCTTGGGAAATTTTTTTTTTGGATTTTGAAAAGCTTAGCACATTTATCCACACTCTTCAAGACAAAACCTGCTCAAACTACCATGTTGGTGACTTTTAAAACCCTTAGACCGAGGTTAGGGGGGTTTATATCCTTTTATGGCACGCAGCTACCATACGCCACCTTCTTGGACTTCTTCTTGACTTAGCCCCTACATTTGCTAACTAAGTTGGATTTCTTTTCCTCCCTCAAGAAGTTGGCTTTTAATTGCTTTTGTACTTCTTTTCCTTGATCACAGCTTTTCCTGTTTGGGGCAAAGTGTCTCTTTTTTCTGCTTGATAGACTATGTAAAAAGGGTCGATATTAAGGGCTATGAGTTGCCAGGTTAAGAGAGATCCCGAGCATTTTTTTTTGGTGCCTGTAAGCTCCCAAATAGTACTCGGGATTCCCCATGAAGTTTTTAAATTATAAAGTAAAATTAGAAAATATTAGTAACAATGAATCCTGTAAGTTTAAATTTAGGAAAATAAGTAATAAAATTAAAAGAATAATAAATTTTTTCCAAATTTTTAAGTATATTACTCGTTATTTATCGGAAATGCGTCAAATGCATTTCGATAACTAACGAATCGCGGAGATAAATTTATAAAGTATATTAAAAAATTAAGAATGATCTAAATTTAATATTTATGAATATTTATTTGTAATTATATATGAATTTACATATAGGTAGAAATAAGTTTATTTACTTAAAATACAATAAATGTGCTAAAATAATACAAATAATTCAAAGAAAATTCATAATTAATTGGAAAAAATTTATAAAAAATCTGAAAAAAAAAGAAAATCTCCCAATTTGGTCGTTTGGCAGCTAGGAAAAGAAAGAAAAAAATTCAACCAATTAAATTAAAAACAACAAAAAAAGGCAAATTGGAAGAAGATAAGGCAATTGTCTAATTAAATTAATATACAATAATTTCCCAAGACCTCTATAAATATCCCTAATTTTTTATAATTTCATTTTGGATGTTTAGAATTGTGGAAAATTAGAAAGAAGCGAAAAAAAATTTAAAAAAAAATTTTGGGGGTTTTACAAAAAAAATTACAAAAAAAAACTGTGCAGTTTGAGGTTTTTAAGAAAAAAAACCAGAAACCCGACGAGCAACTGGGAGGGGAATGCCACCACTACCACAAAAAGTGGTGGCAAAGCCCAGATGGGCCCAACACACCCTGGCCACTAGTTTTGGTGAGTTTCGATTTCTACTTGTTTTTTTTTAAATTGTTAAAAATATCAAAATTAGTTGTAAAAATATGAAACTTGTTATTTTGGAAATATTTTATATTTAATTTTTAGGAAAAACATTATTTTGATGAAAATATGTCCCATGATATATGATCTTTAAGAAATTGAACAAAACCAAACATGTTTAGAATTAGAAATAAATAGGCTTAGGAGTATAATTTTTGACTTAAAATTTTTTGTGTAAACTACTTAGGTGATATAAAATTAATGTCACAAAGCCCCTTTTTTCAAAAAATAAAATTTCAAAAATTTTTAAATAATTTTTTAGGCCTTTAAAATGATGCATAAAATGAGTAATTTTGGGGGTTAATTAAGATAATTAAATAGATAATTAATATTTAGTTATATAAATTTTATGTTTTTGGACATTAAAATCTGATGAAGTAGGGATAACTTGTAGTTTTTTTAAGGAGTTAGATGTAATTATTAAGGAAAATTATGTAGTAAATAAGTTAATAGGGAAAAATAGTAAATTTTAATTTTAATTTTTGTAAATTAGGGTTTAATTAGGTATAAAATTTGATTTGGGGGATGAATTTAGACATTTTGAAATTGTTAATTGATGTTGGGAGATGGAAAATTAGAGTGATAGAAATATTAGATATTATTATGTTACATAAAAATGCAATTATTGGAAATATAAAAAAATAGAAGACATTAAAAAAAAAAATTGATATTATATAAATAATAGGAATATATAATAAATCTGATAGAAAACTTACATTTAGGTAATTTATATGAAAAATATAAAAAAATTCTCCAATCATGAGTAATTATGGTATTTAGTATACTTTAAAATAATGTGATTTAATTTTACATTATAGATTGAAACATGTTTCTAGGATTCGTTATAAAAATTGTATTTTAGAAATTGAACTAAACCTAATTGAAATAAATGTAGAAGTTGAACCAAACTTAGCCCAAAAATTGAAAATTAATTTGTAAAAGATTTGAGAACTTAGAAATTAAAACATAATTAAAACCCTCAACCAAAGATAATAATAAGTGTTATAGGATAAAAATTAACCTAAAACAATTATATGAAAACTGAGCCCAACGTTAGTATTATAGGAATCATTGGCATTTATAAGGATCATTGGCGATGGACTTAACGAGTCCCACCCAAGTGAGCGAGCGGGGAGTTTAAGGTAAGTTGAGACTAAATAAGTTTATTGTATTTAATACGTTGCTGTGTATTTTGGAGGCTGTCATGCTCCGAACAAGGACCAGTCATAACAGTCCCACCGTGAAAAACTAATCTAAGATAGAAGCTAACCTCACAGTTGCATCGAAAGAACGCATTTAAACACAAGGCGCACAATTCAACCAGCTTGAAAAGCTGTTCTGAAAACCTTTAATATCCAAACCTGTGGTAGAGCTTTTTACAAAATACTTTGTTTCAAATACAACCTGTTTTTAGTATTACAACAGTATTTAAACAAACATTTCACGTCCAAGGGTTAAAATTTACAATTAGAGTTTTTTTCAAAACCACAGGTTTTGCGTTCTAAAATACAATAAATTGAAAACTAAGTGGCTCCCAGGGAATTCCCATTTAGTTTTCTCAAAACCTTAAAGACAAAGCCAAAGCTTGGGTTTCATTTTAAATTCCTCGATCCTCATTTTCCCCCATACAGCAGCACACTAACCTGGAAAACGGGGTACCTAAACATCTTGCCTTCACTCAACCCCTGCAAAAGATTCTATGGATGTGAGCACAACAAAACTCATTTAAGTGGGACGGAGCCAAAAGAGTACTGTACAATCACGAATAAGGTTTTAAAAAATCATGATGAAATGCAATGGCAAATCACTCAAATGAAAACATCGCACAGTTTATCCGGTCCACTTGAGGTTAGAGAAATTTCACCCGCTCCAACCCGGATTGAGGAGTTTTAATCGCAGACTCGAGTCAAAACCAAACCCGGCTTTTGCAATGGGAGAACACTCCCCCTCCCATTGACCGCTTTTGAACCAGGGCCCCCAACCTTGCCGCGACCCCTCCTCGCCTGTCACTTAGTTTGACTAAGGATGGGAAAATGACCATTTCAGTTACCCCTAAATCAAAGGAAATCGGTGTTTTGGCCTAACGCTCTTAATCATTTCCCCTAACCGGTGATTATGCATGTCCAATTACTTTTTTAGTCAAATAACTTTAGTGTTAATCAGGGGTGACCAACAAGTTTCACACAATACAGAATCCATGCAAATATGTAGAACAGCACACCAAGGAGTTAAACTCCCTGTCACAACCGATATCATTCACACACACAACATGCGCATAATCCCTAATTACAAACACAACCAGATGTAACTCTTGGGTTCCCCCGGATACTTTAAATAATGCCCAAACAACGGTGAAGTTACAATCCCAAACTTACTTGTTTAGATGTTCGCTATTGCTGAATTGAATTGTCAACCGTCTTTGGAAGGCCCCAAATTACACAAAAGGTCCAAATTAGTTTTCATAATAATTACGAAAACATTAGGGTTTAATCTAAAATGGTTATATATATATAATATTTATTTTCATAATATACAGTCAGTTTTATTACTATATATTGAATTAAATTTTTTATTATTAATACTGTACATCATATATACTAATTACGTATTATATATCGTTTTATCGTATCGAAACGTACTTTTTTTTTTATTAATTCACATTTTGATTCCATAAAGGTTACCGAAATGTGTTATATTCTTAAATATGATATAGTTAATGGGTTTTAGATCACTTAAGGTTATCCGATTTCAACAAAACTAGTGTCATTAAGCTCGTATAGACCTAACGAACACGTTTTAACGAGTCCTGTTCTAAAGATGGATTTTAACAGGTAGTTTGAATTTTTAATGAAATTTTATACATAATTTATATAAAAACGGTCGTATTATGCGTAAATTTACAGATTTAACTTATATTTTATCCAATTGTCCTTATATTGTAACAATATAAGTATTATTCAGTTCTAATACACCAAAAGTGTATCTTGATTAGAAAAAATATTAAAATTATAATAAAAATTTCCATTTACCCATCTGATCAGCAATCCTTTTATATACTTTTTTTTTTTTAATTTTTTTTAGCCTAATTAATTTTTACAAATACACCCCAAACTTATAATTTAAAAGGCTATTTTACCTTAATAAATTCTTTATAAATAGTTCGGTTTCCAAATAATTCCCCGAAAATTTCTATAGGATTCTAAAAATATAGGAAATTCAGTTATCACTTTGGTTTTAAGTTTCCGACCTATGCCTATTTTTTTCACTTGACGATTTTACCCCTAGTCGCAAAGTTTGGGCTCAATTGGATAAGTTAACCCTAAAAAGCCCTAAACTGGAGCTCGGTTGTCCAAAAACTCAATTTTGGGAGCTTAACAGAGGCTTAAGATTATATTCGGTTTTATACTTATTAATAATTGGTTATGTTTCATGTGGTTGATTATGAGTGATGTTTATGATTTTGTTGTTTTCTCTTTGCTTGTATTGTATGAAATATTGATCATTCTAAACTGGACTTAAAAAATATATAACTTGTAACCATAAATCAACCTGCATAGCAACCCATTAGTGGAAACTTAGGATTTTCCGGCTAAATAACCGATCCCTTCAAAAGAGATAACGTTAATTTGCATAATTGTCCCTCTTTTATCCTTTTGTCTAACTAAGTGATAGGTGAGGAGTTGCAACAAGGGTGAAGTCAATGGTTCGAAGGTAGTCGTGGGGGGAGTGGTGTCTCATTGCACCAAGCCTAGGTTGGTTGTAAAATTGCTTCATTAATAGTAACTCCTCAACCCGAATTAGAAAAGGACACAATTTCTCTAATCTCACGACAGGCCGAACAACGTCATGTGATGGCATTTGCTTAAACATCTTTGCAACCTAATAATTTGGTTAATAACCTTGTTTGGTTGTTTGTAGTATAGTCTTTATAGTCATGGTTTGCAGGTGCTAGCACGGAAGCGGCTTTTATATTTACCCTAAAGCTAACAACGTTTGGATCCTGGGGCAAATAGGGAAAAATATTTGAACAAAAAATTAATCTTTAAGGGCTTAGCTTTTATTTATAATCTTTCATTTTCAATTAATGTATTAATTATAAAATATAGGACAACAAAACCCTCAAATATTAATTGTTAATATTTGAAATCTAGTGTATTTTTACATATTTCGTACTTTCTGAAATAAATAACTTATTTAAATTTATGAATTGTTTTACTTCAAAACGAGTTTTTTTTCGTGGTCGCCTTGTGTAAATCAAGTTTGGATAGCGATTGTAAAGGTCCCTTGGTTTTTTATTTTTAGAATGGTTTTTTTTAACGGCTGGGGCTGTTATGACTTTAACCGTTTCGAGGTGTTTACAATGTCGATTAGGCAAACCCGTCCTGAGTTGGCCTATAAGAGGGCAACTATCTGTCCTTCAGCTTGGAAGAAAACTTAATCTCAACCCTGGTAGTCTAGTCGAGAGAGGGGTTAATCTGCACTTCTTTTAGTTTTTTTTTGGCTAACTTGCCTCTCTCAACCGACTTCCCCCTATAAGTCGATCTCCAAAGTAAGATTCCAACGGTGTTTTAGCAAGCCCTGACATAAAGCTTTTTAGGAAAGCTTCTAGTTACATCTGCATATTCCCACCCCTATCGAGGTTGGGAATTTTAGCCTTAAACGGAGAGAGGATGTGATGAACCTAAAACACGTTCAAACTTAGTCCTTTCCAGAGAGCGTTTATAAGGAGATAGGGATTCAATCATGATGAACTCCACTGGTTTTTTGTGCAACATTATCGTCATCACCAAGCTCCATGTCGAGGTAATGATTTCCCTTGACTAGGATAGTACTCCCCATTGAAGCTTATGAGAAATTTTGGTGGTATAGCTTCATCTTGACGAGCAACTTCTTCCTCATTCTTTTAATGTGGTGAAGGAAGAGGATGTTGTAAGCCCCACAACTAAGCAATCTAAGGTTTCGATCGGTTGAAAAAAAACCCCGATCGAGCCTAAATTATCAAAGTAAAGCTAGAAAAATTAATAAACTAATCTAGTAAGTTTGAATTTAAAGAAAAATAAGTAATAAAAAAGGGGAAACTACAAAATTTTCAATTTAAGTATATAACCGGTCATTATCGAAAATGCGTAAAATGCATTTCGATAATTGACGAATCGATAGAGAATAAATTATATGTATACTAAAAATCAATAAAATACCTAAATAATATTTATGAATACTTAATTTGTACTATATATGAATTTACATGTAATGTAGAAAATTACGCGTAATTACTTAAAATACGCGTGATTGGGTAAAATTATACTAAATAAAATTAAAAAAATTCCCTAATTAATTAAGGAAAAATAAAGAAAAGTAATGAAAATCAAAGAATAATCCAAATAAGGTCGTGGCATGTCAGGATGTGCAAAAGAAAAAATCAACCAATAAAAATTAAACAACATAAAAAGCCAAAAATCAAAGGATAATGGGCAAAGTTTTGTCAAAAATTAATGCATAAATAATTACAAAAAATCGTTTTATAAATAGCAAGAAAAAAATTTAGAACTCCCTTTGGATAGATACAAAATTAGAGAAAATTAAAAGAGAGGCAAAAATTGAAAAAAATTCGGTTTTTGAAAAAAAAAAATTTGAAAAAACTGTGCAATTAGGGGTTTTCAAAGGGAACCCACACCAGACGGAGCGCTGGGAGTGGACGGCCACCACCAACAAAAAACCGGTGGTGGCAGTGCCCAGGCCGCCGACAAGGCCACGGCGGCCGGCGGTTGGCCGGGGGCCACCCAGACTAGTGAGTTCCGATTTCCACCCGATTCTTGTGTAATTTTTTGTAAAAATAGTAAATAGTTTTATAAAATTATGAAACTTGTTATTATTGAGGTTTTATTATATGT
Organism: Lumnitzera racemosa; assembly: GCA_024138005.1. Classification (NCBI taxonomy): domain Eukaryota; kingdom Viridiplantae; phylum Streptophyta; class Magnoliopsida; order Myrtales; family Combretaceae; genus Lumnitzera; species Lumnitzera racemosa. Next base: position 13,121 of record JAMXBC010000736.1, read on the forward strand.
AATTTTAGGGAAAAATAGTGATTTAGTTTAATCAAGTCTGAAAATATAGGGTTCCTTAAGAAATTGTACAAAAACCGAGCATGATTAGAATGGAAAAAAAAATAGGCTTAGGAGTGTAGTTTTGGAGCTCAATTTTTTTCTGTAGATGCTCATGTATATAGAATAGTGCTATGAAGCCATTTTTTTAAAAATTAATTTTCAAAATTTTAAGTTAATTTTTTTTTGCCCCAAAAAAAGATGGGAAAAAAAATTTGGTAATTTGGGGTTTAATTAGGTAATTAAGATATTTTTAAATTTCTGATTTAGATAGTAATTATATGTTTAGGGAGTTAATCTCTGATGTGGAACCCTAATCCTAAAACCTTTGGGGGTATTAAGTATGGTTAATTTAGGGAAATTAGGTAATTAAGGTTTTAAAAAATTAGTAATATGTGAAATTGTAAATTAATAAATCTAAAAAAATTAAGGTTATTTTAGATAATATTATGGTAAAAATCAGAATAAATTACAGCTGAATTAAGATTGAATTTTAGGTAATTATAAAAAAAGTAAATTTTTCTCACAAACGTGATAAATCCGATAATCCTGGATTAGGATTAGTGTGTATCGAATAGCTTAGAATACTAAATTAAGACCCAATAGGATATTTGAATACTTGAGCTTAATTGGAAAATTACTATCACATTAGGAATTCGAGCATGTTTAGGACTTAGAAATCGAACTAAAACCTAATTTTTGAAATTTTAACAGAAACCAAACCTGAACCTAACCCCAAACCTAGAATAATTATAAAAGACTCAAAGACCTAGATAAATTACGTATATTAAACCTTAAATAAAACATAACAATAAGGGGTTTATAGGAGAAAAAAAGAACCTAAGACATTATATGAAAACTGAAAAACCCCGTTTGTGTTATAGGGATGATCGGCGATGGCCTGAGCAAGTCGGACCTCGAGTGAGGTGAGCGAGGAGTCGAGGTAAGTTGGAATTAATACAATTTTTTTTTTATTTTAGGAGGCTTGAGATTATGCTTGGTTGTGCTTGTTAGATGATTGGATGTGTGCATGTGCTTGATTATGGGTGATGCTATGATTCCTGTTTGTTGCTCTAACATCATTGTTAAATGATTTGCATGAAATGATTGATCACCCTAAAAATGGACTTTTATCAAATATATGACCAGTAATCAAATCAGACATGCAAAGACCAACTCGTTAGGGGAACTTAAGACTCTCCGGCCAAATACCGACCCCTTCGAAAGGGGAAAAGCGCAGGATTGCAAAATAGTCCCCTTTCTTTATCTTCCCTTCGAACTAAGTGACAGGAGAGGAGGTCGCGGGAAGGGGTGAAGACAGTGGTTTCGAAGGTAGTCCGCGGGAGGAGCGAGGTCTCCTTACACAAGCTTAGGTTTGGGGGCCCCTGAGCTTTTGCAATTTTAAAGGAAAAAATCCTTAACCCCGGGATTTTAAACGG
>JAMXBC010000737.1:0-14585 GCA_024138005.1 Lumnitzera racemosa
TTTTTTTTAAATTTAAAAATCAGCCAGATTTATGTTATTTAAAAATTTATTATTAAAAAAAAACCTAAAAGATCTAACTACATGAATCTACTTTAAAAAACCTAACTAACTAAATCTTTTGAAAAAACCCCAACTTAAGATTTTTCTAAAAAAACCTAACTAACCACAAGGTTCCAAAAATTTATTTTTCTAAACCCTAAATAGAAGTTTTATACAAATCTACTAAGATATGTAATTTATATAGACATCATTATCAAATATATAAATATCGGAAAAAAATATTATCTATATCTAAAAATGAAAAATTTTTTTTTTGAAAGATGTAATTTTAGATACATTATTTTTTCCAAAGTTTGAAATTCGTAGAAGAAAATAACTATATCAAAAAACATGTAATTTTTTAAAAAAGATGTAAAGATGCAATTTAGATAATATGTTTTACCAAAGATATGAATCTCAAAGAAGATATGCAACTATATCTAAAAAAATGCAATATAACAAATCATGAAATTATCTTAAAAAAATAACTTATCTAAAAATTTGCAAATTTATCTAATAAAAATGCAAGACATAAGTTAAATTTATTAAACACTTTGACTAAAAAAACAAGTTAGCAAAATAAAGATATTAATTAAAAACAAAAAAAAATAAATAACTAAAACAATTTACCCAATTACCTAAATGAGTTGGATTACCACAATTGAGTTGTGCGCATTGACTGAATCTTAGTTGGATTGCATGCTTAAGTGAAATTGCAAAGGAATCATGTGCGTATGTAACAAAAATCTACTGGTGAACGTAGACGATGTGTACTGGGTGTACATGGAAACTTGAGTGTGATCATGTGGTGAGTAGTACAGTTGTGTACTTGATATATGATTGTGTAGTGAGCTCGTGTATGTGTGTGCTAGATGGTTGAATAGTGCAATGAGCTATGCATTTTGTATGCTATGAATGTATCATAAAATTGTGTGTTTGGTAGGTGACATGAACAAGAACGTATATGAAGATGTAAGTGATGGGGGGGTTGTGTCCGTAGGTTGTGAAGGTTATGTTGTGTAACCATTTATTGAACATTGGTATATGTGTAAGGGATGTGTAGTTCTTATATGTGTATTGTGTTTGAGGATTGTGGAGATGTAGATGTATAGGAAATGTATGTAAGGATGGTGTGAGCAAGAAGTTGAGTGTAATTTGTGAAATGCGTGTTTTTTCACAATCACAATATCCACTGTTTAAAACTATGAAGTTAATATTTTGGATTTTTTTTTTGTGAAGATTCAATCTTAACAAATCTAATATCCATAAGATACAAAAATAAATGGATTTAGATTTATAAAATTCATTCAAGATTTAATCTAATCCATTTTCAAGATCAATTTCTTGAAACCCCAATATTTATTTGGGTTTCTCTCTTAGGGTTTGATTCAACCTAACTTAATTAACCATAACCTATTTCTCATTTAAAAAACCCTGAGTTTTTTTTAGCCCAGTTGAATATTCAAAATTGGATGAAGGTCTGCATTCATGAGTTCAAAAATAATATTTTTCTAAAAAAGCCTAAAAGACTCTAAATTTACTAAATCGCATGTATATATTTTTTATAATCTGACCTAACCTTAAATGCCTATCTGACTTGACTAGGTCACTTTGTAATTTTTTATTTTTTATTTTCATTTTTGATTTTATTTATTTTTTTTTGATTTTCTCCATTTCATTATTTTTTCCATTTTTTTCAATTTTTTTTTATAAACCTAGCTTTAAAAATAAAAAAGAGACTAAAATTAAAATAAAGGGTGGTAAAAAAAAGGATATTTTACAATGGATATCAATGTGATAATCATGGTATCTAAAGAAAACATAACATAGAAGTGGTGATAAACTATTGCAATGAGAGAACAACTTAAATTAGGAAGAGAACAAAGAATAATAGCACATAGAGGATATTGTAGACAAAAGTTGTAGGGGAAATATAACGAAAGGTAAAATAAGGGATGTTCGGAACGGCTTTATTAAGCCTATACTATATAAGCTAAAGCACAAGATGAAGACAATATTGAGACTCATAAGTTAAAACAAAGAGCATTTTGAGTTGATAAATCTGAGATTAAAGATACAAAAGTTTGGGATAGAAGGGCATTTTCCATCACAAAAGTTGGTGATCGCAATGTATGCGAAAATTAGAGTTATACAATAAAAGCAATAGTAAAGTGCATAACTTATGTGACCAAAATATGGAAGTTTCTAGGATGAAACTTTTTTTTAAAGATGGTAGAATGTGAAACCTAGGTTTTGACTTATTACTATAGAGCTAGGATAATAGGCTACTTTTATTATATATGAAAACTTAAAGGGTATAGCTAGGGGAAAAAACAAAATCAACTTATTAAGGGAAGCATAAGGAATGAGTTTACTCATGTGACTAGACCCTAACTGCTTGATATTGATACGAGCTAGGGTATTTAGTACAATTTAAAGGGTTTTTAAAGGGAAAAAATTTTTTGAATTAAGTTAAAATTTTAATGAAGGTCATGAAAGTTAGAAAAAGAGTCCTAGTAAGATTAATTTCTCGAAATAAACTATATATAACATTCAATTCAACAAATCATATTTTTACCGAGATAAATTAATAATTAATGGGAATTCGATGTTTGAGCCTTGAAATATAATGAACCTATAGAGAAAAAATTAATTGACTTATAAAAATTTTTTAGGAGTCAAATAACTATTTATGTGATTTTTATAGCCCATGTAATATATATGTTAATATACTCGATATATAAATATATTATTAAATATACCAAAAATTTCTTAAAATTAAATAAATTAAAAAAAAAGTATAAGAAAAATAACAAAACCCACTTAGACAAATCTAAATTAAGTGTGGCACTTCTCTAAATACAATAAGGATCACAAGTATGAGCTGGCAAGTGATTAAGAGGCCAAAACATGTGTATAGGCTAGAATAATAGGACGAATGACACATAGAAAATTTGTGTTCCTTTTTCACCGACTTAACTTCTATAAATAGCACTTAGAGGGGAAATTTTTTCAGTTTACAACATTTAAGGACAAAGAATCCTCTTAATTACAAGAAAAAGATAGGAAAAAAAATTAGAAAAAAAAATAAATAGCGTGCAAATTTTTGGGTTTTAAAAGGCAGGGCAATACGGTTCCCATAACTAGCATAACTTGACTTGGTAGGCCTTTGGACTTAAGCTTCCAGTGTCTAGATAAGCTTGACTGACACAATTAGGTAGCTAGAAAGTGGCGGACGCCGCATATTGGTAAAGGCTCGATTCTTGCATTCAATTTCATTTATTTTCTAAAAATAGTAGAATAACCAAGAAAATATGAAAATGTTTCCTTTAAAGGGTTTTTTTACATGTACTTTCATGTTTGTAAATTTATTTTGTTAAAATAACATTGATTATAAATACTTTCTTAACAATACACCTATTCCCAAAGAATTTTGAATAAGTTTTTCAAAAATTGAATGGTTAGTTTTAGATTGAAAAATTTTGTACAATGCATTTATCATTTATATAAACTTGTGGGAACAAGAATTTGTGAAAGCTTTACATGTTAGGTCTCGAATAGGAGAAGTCATAATAGTCTTACCATGTAAACTAACTTAAGGTAGAAGCTGACCTCATTGCCGTTCTCATAGATATAGCCTACATAAGGGTATAATGGCTTAACTAGCTTGAAGTATCTAGTCTAACACCTATTATTAGTAAAACCTACCATATAACTTTTTAAGAACCTGCTCAAAACAACCTATTGTTCGATTTTCCCATAATATAATAGTAACATACTTATATTTAATTTCCATATAGAGAGTTATAATTCACCTTAAGAGCTTACAAAAGCCACTGGTCTTGAAGTTTATTTACAATAAGATAGGAAACTAGTAGGCATCCCAATATTCTCAGTTTTCTCAAAACTAAAAGAAAAGTCAACATTCCAGATTCAATAAGTCTTCCTTTCCTCACTTTTTCCAACCAATTGCGCACTAACTTATGGAATTGTTATATCTGTTTCATCTTGAACTTTTACTTGTTATCTAGAAAAGAGTTTATAAGGATATAAGCACAATTATCTCAAAAAAGTAGGATGAAGATAGAAGAATACTGTACATATGCAAAGAAGGTTAGTTATTATAATTTAAATATAATGCAATCAACCAATTGTAGCATTACATAATGTTATCCGGGCCATTGTGATGTTAGAGAAATTACATTTACTCTAACCCTAGTTGAGGAGTTTTACCACAACTCAAATTATACCAAATCTAGGCTTGTACAATGGAGAATACTCTTCTCTCAAGACTACCATCAAACCCCAACCCCCAACCTTCCTACATTCTCCTCACCTATCATTTAGTTTGACTAAGAATGAGGAAATGACTATTTTTGCTATACTCATTAAAGGGAGTCGACATTTTGGGCCGATATACCTAATTGTTCCCCAGCAGATTGCTATGCATTTTCAATTGCACTAGGTCCCGATCACTATTATTTTCATTTAAAGGTGGCTTTAAAAAAGATCACATAATACAATATTTTAAAATCTTATAAAAATAGTATGCTAAGGAGTTCAACCCCTATCACAAAACAGAGTACTAATCACACACATTTATGCACAAAACAACCTTTTAAATTACACAAAAAAAAGTACTCTTAACCCCAAAAATTTGAAAATATCTTAATAATCGATAAAGCATGATCCTAACTTCGCACTGTTGCTTACCCCGTAGACTATATTGCCAATTTTCTACTTTTAGGAAGTTTTATGAATAACAAAAACCTAGTTTTATTTTTCTTAAGATTTAGAAAACTTAAAGGGTTTTTACCTATTCCTTGTATTATCTGAATTATATCATAACTAATACATAATTATATTATTCTTATTAGGTACTTAATTAATAAGTTTTTATAAAAATTTATTTAATATAATGAAAAACAATTATTTTTTACTTAAAATAATTTTTTCAACTATTTTGAAGCATATTTTTTAAATCTTAAAATAGTTTATATTTTGGAAAAGTCATAAAGTGGGATAATAAAAATTTTTTAAAAAATACATTTATTACCTAAATAAACAAATTTTAGAAAATTGGGTTCACAAAACCAACGGGACCAATACAAGTTTTATTTCAAAAACAACTTTTAAAAGGGACTTTTTTAAACCTATCATTCATAAAGTCCATATAACAAACTTTTCATATTATTTTCTATATTGTACGAATAGAATATATTCCATATAATTTTCCCTTTTTGGGTTTTTGAAATAGTAATATCTTTCCTTAAAATGCTTGTATCATAGCCCCAAATCTTATAATTATCACAAAATATGACAAAACCCTTTTTAAAAAGACTTGACAGCATAGATAGTAAGGGTTCAATCAAAAATTATTTTATTTTAAATTTTGCAGCTAAAAAGTATACCGATTTGTAATTTAAGCCATTTTACTAGGGGAAAATTCTAAAAAAAAGCTGGGATCCCATTAATCTACAAAAATTTCTATAGACTCTAAAAAAAAATAGTAAATTACTAGCAATTTTTTTTATGTATCGGTTTATTTCTTATAAAAATGTAAATTTACATTTTTTTTTCCCTAAAAATTTTGATTAAGTAGGGAAATAATATTATTTTTAACAAAAAATTCCCCAAAATTCCTGACTCAAAATGGGCCTTTGAATTCCTTTGGACCATTTCATCAATTTTGTTATAAAATCAATTTACTTTTAAAAAAAAAACCCTTTTAGCCATTTTTGGGAAAAAAAACAACAAATAATAAACATATGTGAAAACAAAAATTTAGTTACATGCATTAAATTAAAATTAAAAAGAAAAAAAAAACAAATTAAACCTTCAAATCTAGCCTTTTAAGTATAAATCAAAACCCCAAAAGTAGATGATTTCTTTAAACAATTGATTTGTGAATTTAAAAACGATTAAAATCAATTTAAAAACCAAAGCGAAATAAAAACCTTAAATTATCAATTGAACCTCTAATCACATACGAAACCCTAAAACCTCAAGTATATTTAACTGCAAAAGTTAACCTCGAATCTCATAAAAACCCTAAGATAACAATCGAAGATTTAATTGCAATGAAATATTAAATCCTAACTATGTAAAAACATTAGAGATTATACTCGGAAGTAATGAAAACCTTAAAACTACAACTTTAAGGTTTATAAAAGCACTAATTCACCGTAATTTACTCTAAAACCTTGATTGATAAATATAACCCTAATATTAAACTAAATCAATAGTAAAAGTTTAAAGATAACCTTCAATCATTCATAAATATTTAAAATACTAAAGTAATTCTTTAGAAACTAAGATATTGCATCATAGATCACTTTCATCTTCTAAGTATAAAAATTAAGATAGCATTACCGAGAGTTAGAGGTTTAAGTTGATGTTTTAGGATACATATAGTAAACCTTAACATCCTAATTGAACTTTTCATACTAGAAATTTTAAGTAGCCTATCGAATGATTATATAGGAAATAAATACCTAAAGTAAGATCTCATAATTTTTTTTTTACTAATCAATTCACCAAATGTCTCATTTCCTTAATTTTTCTCCTAATTTTCCTTTAAATTTAATACATTATGTATACTAAATAGCGTATACTAAATGGCATATAATTTTGGAAAGTTGACCAAGTCAACACAAGTTAAACTAAGGTCAAAAGGTTGACTAAGTCAATAGGTGAAAAAGTCAACTAAATGTTATTTTCATTTTAGAAATATCTCTTCTATTGTAATGATTTCTTTTCTTTTAGCTTTTTTTTCCTTTTCCCTTTTTCCCCATTTTTTCCGTCCACTCCTTTTCCCTTCAAAACCCCCACTTGTTTCATTTTCAATACATAAAACAACACAAAAATCAAGTCCCTTTCTTTTCCTTCATAATAGTGACCTCCCTTTCTCTTCACTTTTCCTAATTTTCCAACTTTACAACCATACATCAAGAAGAAAACAAACGTATGTTATCAAAATATTTCTCATATTATCTAATAGTTTAGATGAATAGGTAGGGTTTAAATTTTAAAAAGTTTATGTGTTGTGTATATATATGTTGATTTAGGCTTAAAGATTCAATTTTTATGTTTAGAAAATGTAGGATAGCCTTGGTAAATGGAAGAAGACATATTTACATGTATCTAAGTATATGTAAATAAGTGTATACTAGATAAATGCATATATAAAGACCTTTGTACGTAAGAATCCAATATGTAAAATAACCTAAAATAAAGCATATACCAAAACTATACATACATATCCATTTTAAATAGCCCCTTTAAAATAAAAAAAGGGTTTAAATTTGAGAAGCTTTTTTAAAAGGGGAATTTTAGGAAATACAAAATACAATAAAAAACATATGTCACCAAAAAATGTATTTTGGGTATGTATATTAAAACCCATAAAATACACAAGTATACATATTAGTATTTTAAGAAGTATGGGGTTAGGGTATATAACATTTTAAAAAAGTTTTTTGAAAGATACAAAAGGGGCCCCCCCCCCCAATAAAACATAAGGAAATACATATATTTAATTAATGAATGATTACATAAGCCATGATATCAAAAATGTTTTATATAAGCAAATGATGACATAAGGATAACATAAGTAAAAGGGTTTAAATAAAATAAAAATTTTTATAAGTTTACATAAAAATATAAAAAATTTTAAAATGATACATGTACTTGGGACCCGAAGATCCTTTAAACCCTAATACACTTCCAAAAATTGAACTGAATTTAAATTTAATACAAAAATTTAAAAAATACCAATGAAAAAATTTCCCTTTTTTGTAAAAATCTAATAGCTAAAAAAATAATTAAGTACAAAAAAGGGGATATAACAAAAGTAATAAGAAATAAAAAAAGCTTCAAAAAAATTTAAAATTTCAATAAGTTTACCCATATCAAAAAACACGGGTCAAAACTTTCAAAAGGGCATCCCCCATTAAACAATATCCAAAAACATAAAAAACGACTATATGTTTGTAAATATCAAAATTAAATAAAAAGTTACAAAATACATAAAGGAAGCCCTCATAATTTACAAATAAAGAAAAAAAGTTACTATTAACCCCATTGAGTAGGGAAATCCCATATACAATAAACTTTGGTTATTTTAAAAGGGGGACTAAAAAATTTAAAAATAGTTTTTTAGTTAACAAAGGGAGCCCCTGACTCAAAAGGATACTTAAATTTTTTAAAACAAATTTTTTTTTAGGCATTCAAAAACGAGTTCGGGAAAACCTTTAAAGCTTAGAAAACGAGCTTTAACCCAAAGTGAGGAGTTCTAATGCCATTTACTTGCTTGAGCAAAATAAAATTTAACGGGGTTTTTGGCTACTTGCTATTACTTATATTTTTAAAATGAATTTTGCTTTTTTGGGCTATCACCCTGTTTATCACCTTTTTAAAATTTTATAAATATAAGAAATCAGACCAAAATAACTAATTTTTTATTTGTCTCTTCCCTATGACTCGGAAAAGGGTTTTGAAGGAGGGAGCTAGCTTTGCAAAAATCTTGAAAAAGTTTTTTTTGGAAAAAGCTTTTTTTCATTCTTAAACATATTTTTTAGTTCTCAAAAAGGGTTTTTGTAGACCAAAAATAATTTTTTAAGCAAAGGGAAAAAACGGGCATGTGATCCCCAAAAGATAGCGAAGGACTTGCATTATTGGCAGGGAAAGGGCTTTTGGAAAAATTTTTGGGGTTGAAAAGGGGAAACCGCATGTTTATACCCAAGGAACCTTAAAAGGTGGATTTTCCTATTTTTGGGAAATTTCCCTTTTTGGATTAAACCCTTTCTCGACTGGGGTAATAGTCAGTTTTTGCCTAGAGGGGGGGTTGCCCTTAGGCAGCCATACGAATAAGCTAAGGGTCTTGGCGGTAATTTACGGGGGTTTAATTAAAAGGGGTAAAACCGACAAAAATTCTACACCGTTTATGGATGTTTCTTGCATTAAATTTATCCCAAAAATTGTTTTTGTATTTTGATAGTTTGTTGCAAAATGGGGATAAAAATTGGGGAAAATAATTTGCTTGAACATATTTGGTGAGAAATGAACCCCTAAGCCTTCATGCTTATTCCCCCTATTTTTTTTTGTAGGTTTACTTATGATGGGATTAAGATAAATTTTAAAGTACAAGACGAGATGAAGATATGTAAAATTAGTGTTAGAATTAGACGAATTTTTAAATAGTGTAAAATAAACACCCTTTTTTGGAAAAAAAAATTTTTTATATGTTAAAAATTTTAATATAATTTAATTTTTCTTGCATTTTTTCTAAGGGTTTGGTAAACCCCTATTTTATTATTTGGGGGGGAAAATATTAATTTTTTTTGGGGTTTCTAAAAACTAGGGGATATTAGATATCTATATTTAAAGTTATTTTATTATAGTTATGTTATTTTTGTTAAAAAAAAATTTAAAATTACTTGAAAATCATTTAACTTAGTGTTTTATTATTTAGAGTCTTGCAATCACCAAATTTTGCAAGGGGGGTTTTTTTGTAAACCCTGGAAAAACAGAGTTAAAACCCCAAAAAAATTAAAGTCGTACCTAAACGGTACAATAAGTCGAAAAAGCAAGTAACAAAAAAAGTTTATAATTTAAAATAAATAAAATATAACCCCGATAAAAAAACCCCGGGAAATGATCGAAACCCAATTTTGGTCAAAAACCCTAAAACTATTTTAAGGGCCCCCTTAATAAAAATTTTGGAATTTTAAATTTTGCCCCGAACCCAAAATTTATAAGCAAAAACCCAAAAAAAAATTAAAAATTTTACTCAAAAGTGATAAAATCTTTGGTTGAATAAAAATTTTCCGCCCAAAATTCCCCAAATTTGCACAAAATTTTAACGAAATCCCCAAACAATAACTTATAAAAATTATAATTGTAAAGGGGTCCAAAAAAATTTGGGAAAAAAATTTAAAAAAAAATTTTAAAAATTAATTTACGGGAAATTTTTTAAAATTTTTATAAAATTTTAAAAAAATTACATTTTATTTATTTTTAATTTTTTTTTTTTTCCCTCTTTCTTTCCAAATTTTATCCTTTTCTTACTTTCCTTTCTTTTTCTCTACTTGCCATGTCTAAACCCAAAAGAAAAAAATATGAAAACGAAACCCAGGGGACAAAATTGGGTTTTAAAAAGTTTTAAAAAATTAGGAAAGGAAAATTTAAATACAAAGGGGTTAGTTTGGGCCTTTTTGCCAAAAATTTTAACTAAATCAAATATAAATTATATAATTCCCCCCAGCCGAAAGGGAATTTTTAGACGTATATTAAAAGCAAACAAAAAAAAAATTCTAAAAATTTTTTTTAAACCAAAATGAAGCCTAAAAGTTTAAAACCGTAAAAAAAAAGGAAAAAAAAAAAAGGGAAGAAAAAGAAAAAAGGAAAAGAAAAGAGGGAAATTTAAAAAAGATAAATAGGTAATTTTTTAATTTTTTTTTTGTATAGATGTATGGAAAAAAATTTCATATTTTGTAAAAAATATAATATTTGATAGTTTTTTCCTTATAAATAAAGTTTTTAAAACATTAATGAACACAAATACAAAAATTTGAATAGGAAAATGTATGTATAAGGCAAGGTAGTATACATGAAATATACATAGGTATTTTATACAAAAGAAAATGTGTTATTATTTTTTTTAGAAATACATATTAAATTAAATATTAGAAAAAAAATAAATAACTATATAAAATCAAAAGTAAAATGTGTATACCGTAAATATATATATGGGATATCCATGTATAAATTTCTTTTTAAATTTTAAATATATATATAAAATTATAACCCTACGATTATTTAAAATTAAAAAATAGTAAAAAATTTCCCTGAGAGGGAATTATATGTTAACCAAAAATATATATGTAGGAATTTATATTTTTTGTACATATGTAAGACTTATACAAATATAAATCAAATACATGAATATGTAGATAAATTAAAGTTTATTTCAATAAATTTCATATACATATAAAAAAAGAATAATGTAATATAAAATTAATTTAAATATATTTAGTAAACCGAATATGTTTAAACATATATAAAAAATTTCTAAATTTGTAAATATGTAAAAAATATATGTATATATATATATAAAAATCCGGATTAAGGATTTTTATAAAAAAAAAATTATAAAAAATATATTTTACTTTTATTATATAAACCTTTAAAATTTTATAAATAATGGGAAAATGAAAAAAAAAAATAAAAAAAGGGGAAAAAATAAAAATAATAACATAATAAAATAAAAATCTCAAAAACAGGAAAAAAAAACTCAAAAAAATAAAAAAATCAAATAATGAATTTTAAAAAATTATTAAAAACAAAAATATGTTTAAAAAAAAGAAAAAATTTTAAAATTTTAAATTTTAAAATTAAATAAAAATTTTTGTGATATTTTCCCTATCACAATTTAAAACTACGGTCCAACGTCCAAAACGGACCTCTTTCGAAAAAAAACGCTAAAAAACGTTAAAAGGACTATAAGTTCAAAAATGGGTCCGAGCTAAAACGAAAAATTTCAAGCGGGTTCCCATAAAAAAATTTGAATCAACCAATTTTATGTAATTAAAAAGAAGAGACATTATAAAAATTTTAAAAAACTAGTTAACCTTTAAAAATTCCCCCAAAATTTTCAAAATTTTTTATTATTCCCAATGACTTTGATATTGACCCTGAGCTACCCCCCAACCCCATTAAAGACCCTTAAGGGAAACTATAGTTGGGGTGACCCAAGATTTCCCTAAATTATTTGTGCTTATAGTTATAAAAATAAATTATGATTTTAAGTGAATATGTATGGGGGGAGGTTATGCTTATGCTTAGGGATAATTAAATTTTTGTTGATGGTGAATCCCCTTTAAATTTTAAATTTAAAATAATGTTTTTTTGCCCTAGTAGATTCACTAATTTGATTGGGGTTTTAACTTAGAATGATCAATGAATAAAATGAAATTAACTTTTTATTTGACTAGAAAAGTTTAAATTGGGTTTAAAGTATAAAAACATGCACGAAAAACAAAATTTTTTGGGGAGTCACATTTTACGGAGGTAAACGTAGGCCCTACGTGGGGTTTATTATTGATTGTTTTGATTTCGTATGGTGAAACCCCTGTGATATTTATCTTACCCCACCTGTAGGGTGACTTCGTTTTGAGGCGCCAACCGGCTGGTTTAAAGGGCAATTTTAAAGGCTTTTTGTTTAAAAAGGGGGATGAGGGTTTGCGTAAACCTACTCACAATTTAAATGTAAAACTCTTTTTTATAAAGCTGGTAATGTTTGTAAAATTACATTTTTTAATTTCGAAACGCGGAGTTTTTATTATGAAAAGGTTCTAATATGGGTTTCTTGGATCTGACTGTACTGATAATCTCCCCAAACCTTTACTTCGAGGGGTTAAATCTAAGTTGCAAAGCAGGGAAACCCCCTCACTTCCATGTATTTGGGTTTTTTTACTTTTTTTGTCATCATTCATTTGGTTGAACTTAACGTTAAAAATAACTTTAATTTTTGTTTTGGTTAAAAAGAAATTTTTCTCACAAAGCTAGAAAACCCTTTTACCCTTTTAGTCTTCTTTTGTAGGGTGACCTTTTTGTGGGTTTGGACCCCTTGCATCCCAGGGTTTTGTTTTTTTACACAGGGGGGGGGGGGGCAATTGGGAGTTAGATGAGGACAGAGAGTACTTTTTATTAATTGGGAGATTTGAATATGTAATTTTTATAATTTGTCAAAATTAATACGTTCTAGATCTATATTGGGGAAAATTTTTAAAAAAAACCCAAAAAAAAGACAAAGTATTAAAAGTTTTTTTTTAAATTAAAAAATTTTTCAGGGAAAAGAAAATTACTTAAGGTGCGCACTCTTGGTAGTTAGTTTGTAGTGTAGCCTTGTGTATTGGGAATAAAAAGGTTTTTTGATTGTAATGGTATTTAATCTGCAATTCTTTTGGGAGGGGAATATGGGGACTGCCACGACAGCTCCCCCCTTTGGGGTTTTGGGTAGTTTTTCATACATGGGGGCACATATGTTAGGGAAAATTTTTAAATAAACCACTAAGCTCCCTTTTGGATCCCCAATACAATAAATACTTACCATTCAAACAGCTTTCCCACCATTGTTGGGCAGTACAAGTTTTTTTGGATGGCTTTAGGCATAGGGCCCTGTTTGTAGTGGGGGCCCCGGGGTTTAATTAAAAGGTTTTTGTTTAGTTTTGGGAAATAAATATAAACCCCCGTAGGTTTTCCCCCTTTTTTCCAATTTTTTTTTTTTATTTTTTAAAAATTTCTTTCGATTTTTTTTTTGAGTTTCCTAAATTTTAAAATGTGTAAACAAAAATCTATTGTCCCCAAATATACTAGCTTGGTTGTCCACAATTTTTTTTCCCAAAGTCAAGTAATTTTTTTTTTTCATCTTCAAACATTTACATTTTGAGGGAAAATAAGTAGGGGGTTTCAAATTTTTTTTTTTCTTCTTTTGATTTAATTTCTTGATATGTTTTTCGAATTTCCATGGTGATTTCTAGGCATTTCTAAGTGGTTTTGATGAATTTATTGATATTTATTTTAAATTTTTAGTGTAATATATTAATAAATTTTAAAGTTTTTTTTCAATATATAGGGGTTTTAAAAATCTTATGTTAAATTTAAAACATATAGCGGATAATACATTCAGTGATGATATTTTACCCCATGGTTTTTTATTTTTAAGATACATTTTCTCTTTAATTTTGTAAATTTATTTAATTTTTTATATAATTTTTTTATTTTTAGGGTTTAAATTTTTCATTATATTTAATTTTTGCACTAGATATATTCCCCAAATATTTATATATATATAAATATCTTTTTTATAGTATTTTTTTGCAATATTATTTACTTTTACTAGCTTAAATCATTTATCTCTAAAGTAAACATTTCATTTCAAATTTGATCTTACGGGTTTTTAAAGATTTTTTTTTTAAAATTGAATAATTACACTTTTAAAGCTAAAATTAGGGGTTTTTTAAATATATTTTTAAAATCTACTTCACCAAATTTACTTTAAAATAAAATTTTTTAAATTTAAATTGTAAATTTTTTGGGTTAATCAAATTTATTTTTCCAAAAACCCTTTTAAAGGCTACAAAAACCGTTGCCTTAAATACGATTTTAAGGCTCAAATTTTCATTTACTATTTATTGCAAATTTTTTTGGGGTTTTGTTGGGGAATAAATTTTTTTTTTTTTTCAGGAAAAAAAGAGATTTTAAATCAATTTAAGTATAAAAAGAACATGAATGTTTTTTGGGGATTAGTAAAAATTGAAATTATGCTATACAAAGATTTTAGTGAAAAGTATAATCACTTACCCATTTTTAGTTATTTTTTTACAAAAATTAAAAGACAAGTAAAATTAAAAGGGATATGGTATTTTTTTTATTATTTTAGTAATTTTTTTATGATTTAAATAAATAACTATTATTTTCTGAGTATAATTAACCCTTTTTGGGGGTTTAAAAAGAGTATGGGCATTTAATTTTTTAAACATACC